>JBBMHQ010059043.1:0-15617 GCA_037834295.1 Postelsia palmaeformis
CCCGGAATTATTGTTTTGCTATGAATTTCAGCCTGCCTTCCTTAATGCTTGTGTTCTCAGTAGTTGTCCTGTAGTGTATCTGATTGTAGTAAATGGATAATCAACGATCGTACATATCATGACCCCAGGTGGAACTGACGTTTGGATCACGCACCCTCGGGCCTAGCACTGTAGGAGCTTCCGAGTACATTGGTGATGGTGCTTATCGGATCAGCTACGTCGCCACTAAGGTGAGTGAACGCCAACATACATGCTCTGCGTTGTATTCATGAAGTTGCCCTGGTGAATGTTTTCCCGGGGTCGGCGACGGGGCGTATGCAAAGAGCTTTCATCGAGACAATATGGCGGACTGGGGTATACATATGGCATGGTGTTCTACGCCGGTTCATAGGTTTTGTCTTGTCCGCATTGTGACAAAAGCGCGACGAGGCGAGCATTGCATAATAGCTGTTCCAACGAAAAACGGCTACGTGATGGTCTTGTCCGAAGTGAAAAATTATTAATCGTTCGCCCGTCTACCGGTTTCAGGCTGGGGACTACAGCATGTCTGTGAGGACAGCAGCCGGGGCGCACATTTACTGCGGACGTTCGCAGGAGGAGGCGTGCTCTCCATTCGAGGTGAATATTGATCAAATTATCGTTGAGTGGATATATCGGATGTCCTCCGTATTTAAGAAACGGAGCCATTTCAGCATGTTTACTGAAATATTGTTATGTGCTCTCGAACCGGCCTTCTCAGACGGCAGTGTGCTTTCTGTTCCCCAGCACTGAGAAGGTGGTGAAAATTCGGCATACTTGAAACATAGCGGTACCTGACGCTGTAGCATTGTTCCCGTTTTTGATCGTCAGGTTGTCGTGGTGCCTGGGCCAACCACTGCCTCAACATCAGAGGCCGAGGGGGAAGCCGCTCCATCCATGGACCCTCTTGTCGAGGGCGTTGCGGGGATGACGGGCTACTTCAATGTACAGGTGCATGTCCGAGGGTTGGGGTGAAAGTTCGGGCTTCAGAGTGCATGTCGGCCTTTCGATGACTCTCGACCTAATATTGTGCATTTTGTTTTGTATATCGTAGCCCGTGGTACAACAACGTACAGTTGCATGCTCGACCTTTCGATCTGTGTCGACTGAACAACGTGCGTAATGTTGCGGGAGGTGCCAATTCTCAGCACACAGTATAATACAATGGCAGGAACAACATAGACTGCACACATTATATACCCTTCGCCACGTTAGGGGAACGCCATAATGTTATATCCATCGCTCTCCAAATATGCCCCATAGCTGTCCATCCCATGACACCTATACACGTTGAGCGGAACGCCCAGCTTGTTACGCGTGCATCACGATACATCAGCGATAAAAACGGTCATCGACCAAACTCGCATCGCTGTACCTTTTTGAATATTTGAAATAAAAACGCCAAATGTGAAATCCCCCCATACGTATATTGCAAGCTGCGTGTGATACTTCGATCGCGCGTGCTATCAGATGTGTAGGAGTCATTGCGGTCTTCAGAACATAAAATTTTGTCCAATCGCTTTGTTTAAAACAATTGACCTGCCGCGATCCTCGTACCCTCAGTCGAAAGACACGTTCGGCAACAACCGAATCGAAGGGGGAGATGACTTGTCCGTGCAGGCCGTTCTATCGACGTCAAGCCTGGTGTATCGAGGGGCCGTTGTCGACAACAAGAATGGGACATACCTGGCTGTATATACCATTCCCCGTGCCGGGTAAGAGGCTGCTCTTGTCGTTTCGGCATGCTTGAGGTACAGTCACCAGAGAGTATACAAGGGCTGGGGCTAGAATCACTGGCCGATGTGGGAGGCCTTACCTGATCGAACACTTCGTACTTCGTGAAAATGATAGGCGAAAGCGCAGAAAAATTTGACGGGGACAAGTTTTTTTTCAAATCAACAGTCCTTTGTTCCCCGGTGACGAAAGTTCTTTTATGATGTGTTGTTGTGCGTTTTGCATTGCTTGTATGAGGTGTGGCTCGCTCCAGTCTCCGTCGTCGGTAGTAACTATCAATCGGTCGGTAGGCTACCTTAGGAACGTTACTCGTGAGGCTGGCGTATCTATCTTGTGTGGTCCGTCCTTCCCCTACCAAGACGATATGGTCTGACACTTTGCACAATCAGCCTTCTGTGTTTCCTCGTCGCCTCTCCCTTTCCCTTGCCCTCCTCAGGAGCTACCTCATGCAAGTCACAATTGGCGGAGAGGCGGTGCAGCACTGTACTCCTCCAATGTCGAACAGCACCGTCCTTGGTCGAGAATACGACGGCATCTCTGTCTACTCTCCTCCTGCAGTGTGTTCTCTCAGTTACCCGGCCCTCTATGTCGTGCACGGTGACCTTCACACGTCAAGCTGCACCGCGCAAGATCCTTCTGGAGAAACAGGATTATCCGCGGCTGTCGTGGGAGCGCCGGCTAAGTTTGAAGTGGTGGCAAGGGATGCCTTCGGAAACATCAGGTAAGCAGGAACCTAATCAACCCCTTAAGAGCTTTTCCCACGTTTCAGGAGTCTATTCACATGAGATTAGTGTGGGAAATGTGTTGCAGTAGTAAAAAGGGCCAAGGAATTTGGAAACGTGGGAAGCTCTTGGTTACCTAGCATCTACTGAATGCTTTCCCCGCTTGTCGTTTATTGCCACATATCACAGTAGATAATCCAGGCTACATGGCGTGAGTCTTTGTCAATGCAAAATTTGCCGAACCAGCTGGCAGTGAAGCCATACCAAAGCCTCGCCAATGCTGCTCTTGCAGAATACACAATGCACAATTTAGATATTAGGCATGCTCTGTTGTTTTATGTTTCACTATTTTATAGGCAGGGTCGCCTTTAGGAGGACCATGCTCAAATATGGAAATGCCACGCACCTGTGTAAACTTCCTGCATTTGACGTTTGCTATATCTTCACTGATAACGCATGAGGATCGTATCATCACTGTATTCTGCGGGTGTGATACGCAATACCGTCCGGCTAGCTCCATGAAATCACTAAACGTATAGCACCTGTACCAAGTACTCGGGTCTGTACCATCTGCCATAGTCCGCTGTATCTCGAAACAGGTCAATGGTCGAACGCAGAAGGGTTTAGCGCGCCCAGCCCCGGGTTTTTCACCGTAAAATAGTGATTGCAACGTATCGGTTTTTCTCCCCTTTCCATACCACACATCGACGGACATACGCCTGTTAACCAACATGCATTGACATGCCCGCTGTATTCATACGCTGTTCTGGCACATCGCTGTTTGTAGGACTGGCGATTCGACGACACACTTTGAGGGCTACGGTGACGGAGCGTCCGACGTGTTCATGGCGACGCTCTCTGGTGCTAACAACTATCGAGTCGTGACGTCTTCTGCTGTGCAGATAGTTGCCGTTGCCAATGGAACCGTGTCAGGGTGAGAGCTTGTGCTTTGCTCGATCACTACGCGACCATGTAGTCTATGCCTCCTATTTACACAGTGATTATTTTCTCCGTCCCTATTGTTTTTCTCAACCATCTTATTCGTGAGAACGTCTCCTGTGCCTCTGAAGTAGTACCTCACTGCTTGCCTTGCATTGATTTATGCTTGTCGTTTTACTCGAATTGGAAACCGACCGCACTCTGCCGGAGCTCTAGAGTCTACATAGAAGAAAATCCTTAGGACGGCTTTACTTGGTATTGCTCTGATGCAATGGTTGATGTCATTGCTATAATAAGGTGCTATGGAATACATTGTATCAACCCGTTTCTCAAAGGAAAGCGTTTTGGACAAACACTCCGCTTTTCATGGCGCCTTGTATAGCATGCTGACCGCTTCCCTCCGTTTCTCGTTTCGTGCTGTATTGGTCAGCTCCTTCCGGTTGTATTTTGCTGGTGAGGTATCGAGGGATATCCCGAACGGAGCAAGCGCTGCGGAATTCCAAGCCGCTTTAATGAGTATCAAACAAGATGTTAGCTCTAGCGACGGGCGAGGGGAGCTCGTAAGCGCCAAGGTTTCACTCTCCTCCAATTATACTGGGGCTGTGGCGTGGAGAGTCACCTTCCTCTCCCACCTAGAGGTGACGCAATGGTCCATCTACCCTCAAGCAATGTGTCAGGCATTGAGTATTGCTGTACAAGAAACCAATACTGCACAATCGCAATCGGCGTCTGCTACCTGATGTTGAGATCGCCATGAAACCGTCCCGACGTTTGAAGCACTCGAATCGGGATGTAAATAGTAGCAAGACATGACAGGGGATGACTCACCCGATTATACATGTCTCATGTTTCTGTGCTCAACACAGTGGGTGTTTGACCAGATCACGCAACTGACAACACCATCCACTAGCCAACCACACCGAAACACATTTTAAAACTTTATACGGTCGTGTTTCTCATGTATCCCCTCCACCCTCTGACCGCAGGAGTGGAAGTCCGACCCGCTACAAGTACTGCCTGCGTCTGACTATTCGACATATGTCAGCGACATGACAACAGTCACCAAAGAGGCCTCGGGCGGGTTGTATCCAATGGAATACACCCTCAACAGTCGTGGCACGTATGTGATGAACGTCACTGGGCTAGATGGGCAGGTAAGGCCTCGTTGAAGCTTGTGGGGGATCTGAAATAAAAACCGCTCGAAACAGGCTAGTGTTACCGCTCTTATCGCCGAAACTTTGGTGTATTATCCCGTTTAAGAAGTCGATGTGCTGATAAATAGTGGAAAATATCTTGAATCGAGAAATTATTTCTGCGTGACGAGTGGAAGTTCGTAGAGCGAGAGAAGCCGGCCAATACATGGTTATTCAAGTATTCGTGCGAAGGCGATTTTACCGATCGTAAGGCTTTTCTCTCCCCTATCGTTGGCGCTTTTGAATCGGGCACCCCACAGCGTATGTAAGCTAGCTTGTCTCGAATGCACCGAGTGGCTCTGTTTCTGAAAACTCTCTGGAGAGGTTTGCCTATGTGTGTCCATGCTACCGTTTTGTAGATGCATAGAATGTCCTCCTCATTCTCGTGCGTACTTCGAACCAGGCGAACATTTACGTCCTTCCTAATACCACGGATGTCGACGGACACAGAGTTTGAAGCCGAAGATATAAAATACCCCAGGTCTATTGCATCCACATCGCGTCTGACATCGATTTCCCAAGACGCACACCAAAATTTTACTCCAGTATGCCGTGTTTTTTTACCGGAATAACTACCCTCTGCGACGAGGTGCCGCGTTCGTTACCGGCGAACCAATACGGGTGTAGAGGGCTCGGTCGAAAGCCTCCGGCTGTTTGCAGCAGAGAAGGCTCATTTGGCCCCTATCGTGTGATCCTGATACGAGTTACAGCGACAGAGAGAAGTGAAAATATCATGCTTTGGGTGTCAAAAAACTTTATCATCAGCCCCGAACTGTATGTACGTATACGAACTATCGCGACGACGATATCTAATTTTATCTGGATTTCGTTAAATCTTCGACTGCAGCACATCGCTGGATCCAGCTTCTTCGTCGACACGGAAACCACGGACACCGAAGCATCCGCTTCAACCATTGAGGATGCCAGTCTCGGGCGAGGCGTGGCAGGGGAGCGTCAGAGCATCATCGTACAAACCAAGGATGCTCGACAACGGGAGGTTCAGGCCCTCGTAGCGTGGGCAGAGGTGAGATGTGCCTCTCTATGGTAGCATCTGACTTCAAGACATGATGATCAACTATGAGTAAGTATTGGCTCAACTGACGTCCAATCATATTTTGCGTCCCAGCGGCGAGCGCAGGTTTTAAGCTGAGACTCCCTCGGGAAAAGCGACTGTGAGCGCCTAAGGCCAACTGCGCATTTCAAACGGAGAGTAACCTGCATCTGATCGGTGCAGTTTCGTTTGCCGGTGCATCTACGCAGACGGTGTGTGTAGGACCATAATTCAGACCGTGCGGCGCAGAAGGAGTCTTATCAAGTGATCAAATTTGACACGAAATTGGAACGTGGAAGTGTGGAGAGCTTGAGCTTTATTTTTACCAATCCGCCGTAGGGTAAAACATAAACAACTTTATCATCATTGCCGATATTGGCGGGAAAGGCACGTTTTGTGGTCACTGCAAGCCTTCACCCATGCCCATATTGCTTGTGGACAAGCCAATCGTAAGTTCATTATAATGTACACCGCACAGTGTATACCGTAAACAAAAAAAATACTAGGATACGTTCAACTTACGTGACCTCACGCGGACCAAGCGTGCAGCCTGTGTTCCTGAATCACGTTTCCCTCATGAATGCAACAATTCAGGTGGTTGACGTTGTGCCAGAGGTGCAGAGCGTCTTAATTTTGGCCAGCGCGGATGAAGATTTCTTCCTGTCGTTCTTGGAGCAAAACATCACGGTGGCTGTCGGTAGCGAGACCACGGCGAGCATCCAGACATCGCTTGAGGCTACTCTCACGGCGAGTACTTCGTATAAAACAACTTGCTGCTCCAAATTTCCGGAGTTGTGATGCGAATACTAAATTGGTTTTAGTTAGCACAGGTACGACAATTTAATACGTGTAAAACAGGCCCGTGGCACCTTCCAGTGCTCTTACGCCTCTGCGAGGGACACCTTTGCCCCTTGCTGTAGTCAACCACCAGGTATCTAACACGTTAGACGAAAACGTACATTCTTCCGCATCCGCAGTCCTATGTATTACTTCGAACGCCGGTTGAAATGAAGGTCACTGTACTGAATCAACCGCGACTACTGGCAACTACCAGGCCTGCAATACAAACCATTACATTTAGATTACGGCTTAGGGTGAATAGAATTTGCAGCCTCAAGAGCAGTGAATCCCACACACTGCCTGCGAAAGAAGAACGCGTTTTCACTCATGCGATTTTAAATAAACTCCACCAATACCTCCGCCACAAAACCTCTCCTCCCTTTCGGTGCCCCTCAGATCGAGACAGGGAACGTGGAAGTCACGAGCACTGTAGCGTCGTCGAGCGCGCTGTCCACCGGGGACAGTTTTACGGTTGAATTCACCGGTGTCTACGGCGACGTGCCTCTTCTGACCGCGCGCCCGGCATCCCGTGCAACTGTAACGACGGTAACACAAGGAGACGCCCCTTTCCGCAAGGAAATTCAGGCGTTTTCTTGTTCCGCTGACTCGGCGGGGGATCTTCTCGTGACGTGGCGGGGGCTCGGCAATGTCACCGTGGGCGCGAAGAACGACCTTGACAGTTTCGAAACCGCCATTTCAGCGGGGCTCACGAATGTGACCGTTGTGGGCAGCGATACGGCCACGATATGCTCCGGGGAGATAGTGTACGTTACATTCCAGGAGGTACGTTCTCCAGCACGGTACATACGTTGCGGGTACTATTTAGAGCTCACGTTTCGAGTCCGCTGACTTTTCTGGGCCTCCTCAACCGGGGGGGCATGTACACCGGCTTCTGCTTATCCGACCTTTCATCCTGGGGGCGATCGGCTGTGGGGGTGTTAAAGTTCTCACAGCACCCCTGAATAGGTCGGCGGAGGTTCGGGCATGCTTCATGTAGTCGCCAAGCCTCCAATCGTTAGCCAGACGGTAGAGCATGAAGCCCTGGAATGCCCCCCTGAATCTCACTAACCAGAAAGCAGACTCAAGCTGGGCGCCGGTCGGCATGTATTTAGTTTTCGCAATGGGTGCCAACGCAGGCTGCTTTGGCCTCACAAAGTCAATGCCACCTCTGAGATTAGGCGGATGGTTCACCAGGTGTGTGATATGTTGGGAGAACAACTCACGATTCAATCAGCGTGTTTAGCCGTAACGAAACTTTTTTTTAATAAGTCAACTCGCGCTCTCTTTCTGATTCGCCGTGAACCTGCCACCATTGAACTTGAAACCATCTCTAGGCTCGAGGGGATGTGCCCTCTTTGTCTTTCATTGCCGCGGACGACTTTAACGGTACAATAGCCGTGTCTGCAGCGGCATCACTGGAGGGAATCGCCCCTTTATGGGGAACCTTCTCGCTGCAGTACCAGGGCGAGACGACTTATCCTATCTACACGGATGCTACTGCTGGTGAGCTGATAAGCTTTGACCATGACGTCTTCTGGCAGTTCTTGGCGGCACCACATGCTCGTAAACGTTTTTTCTCAACTACCATATGATGTACGGTAGCGCTAGGTGCACGGAAATTTTTGTTACAAGTCCTTCGATGCACCCGAGACAGAGCTTACGTGTGTGCGTACATACGTACGTTATATCCGGGGAGCTACAACGTTGCCGTGGTGATTTTTACGCTTGAGCATGTTCATTACGTTTTGTACCCTTTCGGCGGTTTCGAGAGTAACTTCTGCCGGCTTTCCCGCCTAGGAGCCTGTCGACGAGTTTTGCTCAATACTTCAGCACGTGTGCATCACCGGTGCTTGTGAACCTACTGCTTGTACTCTCGGCGCCATGTGTCGTGAGGAACAGGGTATCCATCCCAGATTTAGAGCTCATTTTCTTCATCCGAAGGAATGCTGGGGTCAGCAGCTTTCCCCTTGCGGTTGAGGCGCAACATTAACATTGGCGTTGTTTGCTAAGACCCACACCCACACAACCCACACACTGTTCATCGTTTAAACCATCCGAAAGACCGCGTCCAGCAAACGAGGGTATAGCCCATCATGAAAAATGTCCCGAAACAAATATTAAACATTCACACAACATATGACCGATCACCTCTAAAACAGTGTTCAATTCGATGCGGTACGAGTAGTGAACAAGCGCGAAATCTCGAAAGCACACGAGCGCGGACTTTTTGTACTAGACTACAATGTTATACTTCCCATTTATGTGCCCGCCGCAGACACTGTGAAAGCGGCACTCGAAGAGCTCATCAGCGTAGGCGGCGTTTCTGTAACGCTGTCTTACATTGGGATATCCGTTGGGTCTGACGGGGTCAAGTTCCCCCCTCACGGGGACACCAGTACTGCGAACATTACGTCGCTCTTTCCTGTTTGGACGGTGACCTTCGATGGTGAATGTTCCTATGCGGAGGACATATGGACGTCTTGTCCTGCCAACATCGGCGATCTCGAGGTGGGCATTCCGCTTATCGTGCTTGTGATGTCAATCGAACCTCTCATGGAACAGTTGAAAAGCCAGCTACCTCACATGGCTTTCAGCTGGGCCTTGGCTATTTGCTTGGTTTTCTACAATCGTTCGGGCGGACACAAATGCAGCAGTGACGCGAAAAAACCACAACCAAATGAGTCAAAACGCCGAATAGGCAAGGCGCCGAATGCAGTTCAACACTGAGCATCTGTGTAGGTGAGTGGGCGCCAGTACAACCGAATAATAGTCGTATGCATTCCCTGGAAATGCTTTTAGCGCCATAGTTATAGTATCCTCCCTCATCACCCGCATCCTATGGGTCCAAGGTATGGGATCGAATAATTGCAAGTCCCTACACATACGGTAGTCCCTAAGCCGACCCGATCCTAATTGCTTTCGTGCGACAGCCCCTCGTGGTGGATGCGTCGGGACTACGGTGGGAGGAATCATCTTACAAGCACCAAGCGTCTCCTGAGATCCGCGTGTATGAGATCACCAACGGAACCGCGGGGAACAACCAGGTAAGCAAAACGGCGCTTGGCGGGCGGTGTAAGATGTTTGGGTTTGGCTAAATGTTTCTTGAGCTGATAGGGCCCCATTTATCAAGCGTGAAAGGCGGATGGATGTTGAAAGCCGAACCCCTAATGATGAGCCAAAGCGAAACGTCTGTCGAGGTCATGTCTACAGGAAGACCCTCGTGAAAAGGTTTGAACAGTAGCACCCTCAGAGCACCCTCGGACCTCTCTCATAGTTCGAGTGCAATGGTGTGGTATCCGGAGCCAATTCCTCTCAAATCGACTGATGCCACAACATCTACCAGCACCTACTAGGTTTAGTACTTTTAGTTTTCCTTTGTTTCCCTGGAGGTCACGATCGGCGTCGAAGGAAGCGCGTACTTCAACCAGTACGTCAGTCAGCCACTCGCGACCTCGTTCACGAACATTGCAGATTGACGAGCGGGACTGGGGAACCATAGCAGTATCCCTCTTCTTGTGCGATAACAGCACTGGGAATGCGGCCATAGGCATGAACGAGAAGCAGGGGCTGACTTGCACGGCCGATACCGAGTCGAACTCCTCGGCATACATCGAGATCGAATTCATGGGAGAAAGCACCACGATCAAAGCTAACGCGACAATCTCTGATCTCAGGTACGGCAAAGTCATATTGATATCCTCTAGTACAACACAAAAAGTCAATGAAGGTCTCTCTAACTACGAACGAGATTGTTAACCCTTCTGCTTCTGAAACAAAAGTCCCACACTATTTCCATGCAGCTTTAATATCCGAAACCGTGTTCGCGGTTCGAAAAAGGTTAAAGCAACGGAATTCTTATGGCAGTTCACAGTGCCAACTGCTCGTATTTGTCTACACCACTGAGGTCGTTGGGGCTAGCCCATTCTCAAGCATCCGCCAAATGTGGGCACCATCCGATCTTCGCGCAAGATGACACGTCGTGTTCTTGAGTCAACACGATAAATGCCCCCCATTCTAATGAAACACTACGCTAAAATATCTACTTGTATCTTCTTGTTTTTCTCCACTCTATTATGTAGCGACCACATCGAGGACCTGGCGCGCGCCTCTGGCTTGGATGATTCATCGGTCAGCATTACATCAAGCAGCGGGCAAGCTCTGGTGTGTGGAACCGGAGGCGATGAGGTGAGAAGCTTCACTATGTTGCCCTACCCCATTCAAACTAAGCTCTGGGTTTGTGTCAGAGGCTTACCGCCGTTCGCACCCAGTGTTACTCTGGAAGAAGTAGAGTCATTGCTTGTCAAACACGGAGTCACGTGCGACAAGGTGGTGCGACCATAGGGCAGGAGTCTTGATGTATGTGGCGAAATGCAATGCAGTAGGTCTATGCCCATACGGAATGACACCCATATATGTCAGGCTCAGCAAGCACGTGGGGGCAATATCACGATGCCTCCCAGCAGTTCGCTGAGCATGATGGCTGATATTCTCTATGCTTGTTAGCATCGTGAAAATTGCATGCACAGTTCTGTTTTCTTGATGTTGACTCTCCCACTGCCCTATTTCCGGTGCAGGTGGTGGTCGAGTTTTCCTCGAACTACACCCTGCCAGACCTCGTCGTTACCGGCTACAGCGGTATTAGAAGCGTCAGCGTGCGCGAGATAACGAAGGGTATTGATTCCATCTCATACGTTGGAGGCGGGAGGTAAGCGGTTGTCGTGCAGGGTTCTGGTTCTTGCCAGGACCATACCGCAAAGTATTTTGATGGGGCCCACTGAAAGCTGTAAATGTCCAGCACAATGTATGGGTATTTGGGAGCACACGTTCGACCCGCCTCAGGTAGGCAAAACGATAGGGTGGACTTGACCTGAGGAGAGATAGGCCGAGGTAATATTCACAGGAGTAAATATTGCTGTCAATACAGAAACGCAAATATATATGTTAGTTTTGCGTATTAAAGGCGCTTGTACTGTTTGTTGGCCCTCGCTCGTGCCCTCGAAGTGTTGCAGGTTTTCGAAAGACATAACACAGTGATAATCCAGGCGTTTCTAGTATATCTGCGCACTCGATACATTAGCGAGCTCACTGTAACATGCCGACTTTGTAGCCTCCCGGAGGCTCTTCACCAAGTATATATCGAAGGGCCTTTAGCTTCAGACCACTGTGCGTGCATCCTCCAGGAAACTCTTCACCAAGTGCCTTGGATAACTACTTCGTTGTATGTAAGCGCTTAGCTTCAAAACACTTAGTCACGACGTCCACGGCTCGCCCCACGACCCCGTCCACTCTCTAACCCAAACAAGGTACATCATTGAGTACACGCCGATCAGCGCCGGCAACTACTACCCTGTGGTGACCATCGCCGGAGCGGAAACCTCAACGGACATGGCTGGCGGGTTGACTGTGGAGCCAGCAAACGCGTCGGCGGTCTCGTCTACCTTCGAAAGTGACCTGGTGCGATAATGTTAGAGCCGAGATTTGATAGGACGCGCTGGTATCGAAGCAAGTGTTCCATGCAAGCTGGTTTGAGGTTCAAGAGTAATTATGGCAAACAAGATATTCGGGAGGGTCAATGGCTACTGCAATGCCACAAGCGCAAGAGGGTGATCCAACTGTTGATATAGAACGTACCATACCTCCTTGGCCTCCGGAATGACCACCTTCCCTGTTGTCAAAGCGCATTTATAAAGTCAAAACGATTGGCATATATTCGACATCCATGCCCTTCGCAGATCGCTTTCCAAGGGGTATCTCACAACCATATTCTGGAAGTGCGGGACCGGTTCGGAAACCTTCTTGACAGCTACGGAAACGGTGGTTTCACGGTCGCCCTGGTCGGCGTGCCCGACCCTAGGGCGGGCGAAGTGACGAATGAGGATCATGTGACAATTATTGCAAGTCTTTCAAACGCGTCCGATGCAAAAGGCGAGCTTTTAGCCACCTTCACTCCGGAGGTCGCTGGATCCTACGCTATGTCCAACGAGTACACCGGCCCAGGGGGACTGCTGGCGACGTTTTACCGAACGAAGGATTTTATGGATCCAGTGTTGGAGAACATGGCTTACGCGATAGAGGTAAGGGCAGATTTTCGAATTGTGGTGCTTCGGTCTCGTATACGCCTTGAGGCGTGTGCGCTTGACTTACTTGCATGAGAAATACCTAGTGAATTGATACACCCTTGAATCTATTGCCCAGGAAGAGTACGACTCAGAACGAACAGGATATGTTATACCTTCTGGTCTGAAACGTCAGTCGGAAATTATCTACCAATGCACGGAGGTTACATTCTGTACCTTAACGTGTGAGCCGTACGTCGAAAAGTAGCACTCTCCGGAAAGAGGGGGCGAGCACGCTCGGTTCTGAGCATGGACGGGACCTTGCTATACGTGCGTTGCAGGAACCATACCATGAACCTGTCTTCTGCCCGTCTACGATGGCGGAGGGATGTGATTCTACTACGATGGTGTCCAACTTGACGCTGGACTGGGGCACTGCTAGCCCCATAGACGCCTTGCCGGGCTTACCTTTTCCTGCTGATTTTTTCAGGTGAAGATATGATCAGCCTGACGTTTTATTCGAGACAGACAATAACACCTTTTTTTCCCCATCCCATTTATTATCTTCGCCCTTCTTCTCTCTCTCCTCCCTCTTTAGTCGTAACTCAGATCCGGGGTCACTAAGTAGGCTCTTCTCCCTCCTCCCCACTACGGCACTTGCCTTGCATTTTTACCGCGAGAAGATTTCAGCACTTTTTTACCCCGTCGACTTGCGTCGGATTCCGGCTACCCACGCAACGAAGGCGCTCTCAGCAATTGGTTCCTTTTTATTTTTTTGAATATTTAAAAATCTTACCACGGTGGGATTTGAACTTGAATACCAATGCCAGTGGTCTTTAATGCTGACCACTAGTCTACCGGGGCGACCGGCTGAATAACACTATCAGGGATCAAATATGTGCTTGGTCGTGATAACAAGGACTGTCGGTCTATACCTGTCTACCGCAGAACACAGGCAGGCCCGCTGCAGGAGTAAGAGAGGGTCCTTGCCACGATAGGAGTAGCACCGGAATGTTCTGGGGCTCCTCACTTGGGGAGCTCCAAGAACCGATTTTGATCAAACGTACCAGGTGTAGATCTATCTCCGATACGCAATCCCCTGGGTTAGGTATCTAACACAACAAAAAAAAAGATCAGATCGTACAACATTGGGTAACTCTTAAGTTGAGGAGCTGCGTCACAGGGAATGGTTCGGGCTGAAAGTGCAGTTTTTACCGTCACACGAATCTATCGGTGTGTTAATAGTCGTGTCCGAGAGGAACCTGAGAGTCCTTGTCTCCTGAGAACCAGTGGGTAGTCCTGATAAAAAATACACAATTCACCCTCGCTCCACTCGGTGTTTGCGTTTTCACTGCCCGTGTTCGAAAGCGTGCGTCTGGAAGGTTTTATTTTGGGCCCTGCAACTGGCACGGTCTCGTTTCAAGCCACAGCCGACGACTTTCTCCGTTTCACGGTGGATGGCTCAACGGTCATGGACACCGTTTCATCGGAAGGCGGACTATCTAATTCAATACTGACAGGAGAGGCTGACATGATTAAGGTAAATGTGTGGCGGTTTCGGGCAGGCGGACGCCAACTACACCACACGTTGGCAATGCGGGTAGATGGTCTGGAACTATTATGGTTTCAGAATGCTTTTAGCGAGTCCTGAACTTTTATGGTTCCAAAGTGTTATTAGCGATAGGTTTGGTTCGGTCATTGAGAAGTCCTCAGTCTAATAACCCGAGTCCTTCATGGCAATCATGATCCGCAGGGAAATATGTATGCTGTGACGATCGAGCTGGTGGAACTGCTGGACGAGGCATCCATGAGCCTTCTTTGGTCATACGATGGCATCGCCGGTGATTCAATGGTGAGAATTTGGTCGTTGATCTGACTGGTACTTTTTGGGTATGACGACGAAACTTAGACCGCGCGCGAAAGCGTCGGCTATTTCAGTACCGTCCGCGATTTCTACGCCTTCTCCAGCCTTGCTGCGTTGAAAGGCATTAGCGCGGGGTAGTATGGGCGACCGCTCACATGTTGCTGGGCAGTAAGCTCTTTTGCTGATGGAGCATGCCGAACAACGATTGAATAGGAGGGTAAATGCCGAGTAAGGTAGCTTTACACCGTGATATATGTTCGAGACTACAGTTCTCGACGTAAGTATTGAGGATCGCTCCATCTTCAGGTCTGTCGCATTGTCTGGAACATATTATGGGCATTTTCTCCACGTTTGAACGCGCAGCGAATATTTTCCAGCAGGCTCCGCACAGGCTCAACCTGGGTCCTGCACGAAGTCATTGCCCTCGACAGCTGACTCCTATCGAGCATGACGCCAGTAATCTACTCTCGAATGCATGATATCTGGGCAAGTGCTCCTATATTGAGCAGACGCAAGTCGTGTCCCCAACTTAGAGCTCAAAGTAGATGGGCATGACCACGAAATACAAAAATCGTCAACCACGTACGCGTATGTGGCGTCCAATCCCGAATGGGTAGGTGGATATTCCCGCATCGGCTCTGTACTACACCCGTCAGCTGGAGGACTCTCCTGTCACCATCTCTGTCTACCCCGGAGATGTCAGCGCTCTCAAGACCACCTTCACTGGTGATGGCTTGGTCGGCTGCACCGCAATGGAACAGGTCCGTGTACTTTGGTGTACGTATGTTGATGTATTTTGATCCTGGCGTTCTGGAAGCGGGAATGCACCCAATACACTACATTTTTTGTCTCAGTCTGCCGGGTTGTACCGACCGAGTGTGGTAGATACATGTCCGGGCATCCCGACCCATCGCACCAGAGTCCTTCGGATCGATAAAGTTCAAGTGCTCATCTCTCTGGCAGTAATGCATAGTGTATTCTAACGCCAGGATCCATTATTTATTTCAAAACAGTACCTGACATTGGTTGCCCGACATCAAAAAGTGAGGACAATGTTAGGGCTCCCTGGCCGTATACCTGCAGCGTCTAGAGCCACGTTTATGCTGGTTGACGAACGTGCGTAACCTCTATCCATGGCAGCGCTTCAAACCAATTCCCCGTGCCACTGGCATAAGCTCTCAAATATCTTTATAGATCGTT
>JBBMHQ010059054.1:411-15615 GCA_037834295.1 Postelsia palmaeformis
GGGTTGCAGAAACTATTTAGGTGTTTGATTTATATCTTCTGCGTGCTGGCTTGCGTGGGAATTGATCTTCTCATGGTAGACATCGTTTGGTTAGTCGCGTAGGTGGAACTACCAAAGGGATACCGCACGGGACGGTGCCGGCAGACTGATAGGACATACGAAAATACCACGTATTTTCTTCTATTAATAGTAGCTGGCAAGCAGTGAATGGGGCAGACATACCGTGGTGGGAGAAACAAGAGACGATGTGTAGAGCGCGATCATGGCAGAATTAGATAGTAAAGGCGCTAGCATGGAATAAAGACCTAGGGGCGATGATGGAAACATTAAACAGAAAAGACGCGATCATGGTAGAGAAACAATAACGCGCCTTGGTAAAAAAAGAACAAATACTAAGCCGCGATGATGGTCATAGATAATCATAAGTTGTGATGGCGAAAGCAGACGCAGGCAGAAAAAATAAAAGGCGCAGTCGGGTCGCAGGGGGGTCGATGAATGAGATCCTTTGTTTGGACGAAGGGCAATATAAGGGGGGGGCGAAATGTAAACATTCATTATGAAAAGGGGGCGAGGGTAGAGGGCGCGAGCGGGTGGCCTGCATACGCAGCGGGAGTGATTATCGGGACTCAGGGGAGGCACCACGATAGTACCGGGAAGCCGCAATGCCAGGTGCCTCCTATGCTGCAGTGCTTCTTTGTTTCGGCATCCAAGGAATGTTTTCGATGTGTAGTCAGGAGGCGGTTTGTCGTTGGGGGGGACACCCTCTTTGTCCCTGCCCCCCTGGTTGAGCCGTTGGACTCTTCAATGTGCCGCGACGCCGTAACGCAAGAACCAGAGGTTTTTGCTCGCGTGGAAAAAATGACAACAGGAGAAAGGTTTGCGGACTGAGGACGGCGTTTCATTTCATTTGCTTGATCCTCATCTATATACACACAAGAAAAGAAACAACACGACCAGAAACAAAAACACGGGGGGAAAAACAACACCAAACAACTCAAGACACGCACATGAACCTACAAAAATACAACGAAAAGCGAGAGGACGAACACGCTGTGATACCTCCTAAGATCGTCTGACACGGCGTCCTTCCCATAGAAACCTCGCTCTCAAGCCCACGAGTCTACCAAGCCGTTAAAACAGTTGGAAAAACACTAAGATTGTCCCACCTTAGAGTTCCAACGGATCTCGATCTTGGACCCTTGCGGCACGATCCCCTGTCCCCGCTGTCGCACATGCTCCGCGTCCTCTTCCACCATGTGTTCTCGAATCATGTACCTTTCGCGAATACAGTAACCAAACACAGCAACATGAACATCGAGTTACGACCACGGTGAGGGTTCCCCAGCAAGGCCGTGAGCTGCGTGCCAGAGCAATATCACCGCCTTATAGATGGAAGCCGCCTCATTCATCCCAGGTTGTGAGGGCAATTCTCCAGTGGCATGGAGCGGTTATGACAGCCTTATATCGAGATACCGCCTAATTATGCTCAGACCGCCTTACAGGGGGGACCCCTACTACGGGGCACCATAGTAAATAGGACCGAATATTGTCAGTAAAAATTGCGAAATATGTAGGGTTTTGTATTTACCGTAGGTCCTATTTAATATAGTAGATGCCCCGTAACAGTAGACGAACCTTTTTACCTCTCACGACTGCGAATTAGTATACCACACTGATCCCACTTATTACGGGGGGCCATAGTTAATAGGACCTGGGTTCCACACAAAATCCTATATATTCACCTGTTTTTAGTAACAATATTTGGTCCTATTAACAATGGTCCTCCGTAATAGTTTGACCCCTAAAAAAAAAACGTGGGGGTACCATGCGATTGCTTGAAAGCCGTGGTGGCGCCCATAAGCTTGCTGTCGCACAAATAATCTACCCTGGTATATTTCAGCTGTGATCTCGACCGGACATGTCCAAAAGGTCAAACAGGTCATCTATACAAGAGTCAGCGTCGGCTTTGCAAAAATCTGCGCGATACGTCAGTCGCACTTGTAGCTGTCGCCAAATATGTTGTAGGTCGGTGACTCCCCCAGGTCCCATATATAGGGCACACATAGAACAGATAGATCGTCTACAGATACTAGATCATCTACTGATCTACGGATAGATCATCTACAGATAGATCGTTTAGATCCTAACCTACCGTTGTATGATATGCTGTGCAGGATAAGTGTAGCACAGATCCAATCTAGGAGGCATGTGCTACATGATGCAGAAATTACGGCTTCCATCCCGGTAATACGAACTACAGTAAGAAGATTATAGATCATACAGATCACACAGATCAGGACAATATACTATATGTATCTGCCCTCAAATTTTCAGATCACCAAGCAGGGAATCAAGGATCTGTGAGTGATCTGTCACCGATGTGTGCAATAGCTCCAGCATCAACAGGACCATTTGACGAGGGCTAAAACGGCCCAACAACCTTTCTTGGTAGTATCCATACAGCAGCACAACACGTGACGGCGATCGCAGGGAGTACGCGAGTTTCCAAGGTTGATCAACTTTAACGTTTGGGGCCATAGTACTTGGGACCAAATATTGTTCGTAAAAATAGCGAATTATATAGTTTTTTCGTTCACCGCAGGTCCTATTTAATATGATCCCTCGTAATATCAAGCCCGTTTTGGACAAAAACTAGTTCGGCGAAAGAAACAGAAAGCGGTGCCACACTCGTCAGCATGTCAGAAGAATTGAAAACAATTCCGCGGGTTGAGGTTTCTCGTCAGAGAATAAATCAACCAAATCTCTTTTTTTTTTTTGCAGCCGTGTCTTACTTGATATTTCAAGTAACCCCCGAAAAAAAAGGGGGCGAGTATCGTTTTTTTATTTTTTTTTTCGTTCTTACCCTTGGTGTGTACCTCATGACGGGTTTCCGACACGTCTGCCGCACGAGCTTATGCGACGGATGGTAGAGGACAGCGGCTCCTGCTAGGGTCCCCAAATATGTGTATAGAGCCAAGGTCAACAGGGTCCTTCCTGTAACAAGGGCCACGAGTAGTTGGGTCCGACAACCGTTCCGCTACAGCAAAGCAGGTGGCAGCGATCGCGGGGGGTACGCGAGGTTTCAAGATCAATCGACCCCCCGTCGAAGCGGCATCCACTTCTCCTCGGCGAAAAAAAATACCGGGAGGTACAATGAGGTAGGTCATCTAACGGTACTGTTTGTAGCGTCCCTGGTCTAGGGGGTTTTGTAACTTATGAGCCGTTTGGGGGAGCCCCAGGTGGCTCGACCGAAGCACATGGCAGGTGCTCTAATATCGGAACCGTCTAGTGCTGAGCAGCGCAACAACACGAGCGTCAGCAAAATGCTGCTGGCGTTTCGCCTGCAACTCCTTCGCTCGCATCGTAGTTCGGGGTTCAAACGAATCACACCTCTGACAGATCAGGCAGATCATGATATATCTATCTGCTCTGTCAACAGATAGATCATCTAGTTCCTCGCTTGTCGTCGTGAGACATTGTGCACGATCTGCCTTAGATGACCTGCCTTATGAGGCATTTCCAACCCGAGAAAGAATGCGCTAGATCCTGCAGATTATACGGGTCCGAGCCTTAAACAGCATGAGCTAGATCATGGAAGGTCGGGGACAGGTGATCTATCTGCCGTGATAGATCACCAAATCGGGCATCGATTTTCAGCACGAGGTTCGTCCCCTACCCCAGTAACCCACACTGCTCCTTCGTGTTGAGCCATAGAGCAGAAATCGCCAAAACATCGTTCGCCTTGTTTCCGCTCCGAAAGTCCCGCAAGGTTTATCGACAAGTAAGGCTTGCCTACACGTACTTCTTCCGAAAAAATCAGGTCTAAAAACCAAAACAATCGGTACATAGATAGGTGTTCGGCTTAGCGATGAGCCACGGAACGCTTTCGAGCGTCCTTGCCTTCGGGGAGGTTTGACCTTACTCGCACCGTCGTGTATGCCGTGTACATGGTCCTACCGCACGACACTGTCACACCAGGGTGATCGGATAACACATCCCCTGGGACGATTTTCAAATACGACTTTCTCCGAAACTATGGTAGGGAGGGGGGGGGGCACTACCAACGAATGTGGAGGCGTCGGGAAGAACTCGTCAACATATTGCCGTAAAAAACATCGCTCGGCGTGCGCACCCTTTGGCTGTGGTGGAGCAAATATTGACGAAAACCTCTGCCGCTGCTGCTGCTGCTGCTGCTGCTGCTGCTGAAAACAAAAAATGCGAAAACACTCAAAAAAACAAACAAACACATGACAGCTGATAATAACACAACATCGAAGACAACCAACACGAGTGTAACTATTGCAGTACCCAACTGCTGCTGTGCGTAAACAAAGAACAAAAAAAAAAACTCACTGCAGTTCCGAAGAGTCTGGTCGCATCGTCTGCCCGCCAGCCGCCTTCATGGAAGCGGTCGATCCTGTCGCCGTACACACCCACATCCCGGAAGACCAAACGTTGAACCACTCACGCGCAGACGAACCTGTCACAATTCAAACCGTCGCGGTCAATACCGGGTTAGGTTATACAACCCGGTCCCGAGGTCACGGGAAGCACACGGACGGGAAGCATGGCGGCGGCTACACCTCTTTAACGACCCGGCCACAGCAAGGTTACTGGAACCAGGGGAAGCATGTGGCAGAGGCCACATGCGACGATCGGGATAGCGCCTACGACGTGGCATCTCCGGCCTGTGCACTACTGTTGGCATCCTGCGAGCGTATAGGTATTTCCGACTCCGAGCTTCGCTTCGTCTTAGAGCCCCATAGCGGGGCTTTCGTGATCCCTTTATTACGGGGGACCATAGTTAATAGGACCAAATATTTTTTACTCAAAATAGGTAAATATATAGGTTTTTGTGTGTGCCACAGGTCCTATTAACTATGGTCCCCCGTAATAGTAAAGGTGTGCTAGCCTGCCTCAGTGCGAGGTGTGGGGTGGATCTTTCTTTTCCTTTTTTGGCTTCGTTTGGAATGGTCGCATCTTAGAGCGGAAATCACTTCTGAGGTTACAATAACTCACTTTTATGAGCTCCCTGTACCCCCCCCCCTACCCAAGACCTGACCTCAAGAAAAATGAAAACTGCACAAACCCGTTGAACTAAGGCGTTGTCTACGCAGGAAAATTTATGTAATATAACTATGAACCCCTGTTGGGCTGGCTCGTGTTGCTCACCCGGTATTCTCGTCGGGGGGCTACGTTAACGATATTTTTGCTTCAACTTTCGAGAGTTTCGATTTTTGTCTTTCTTGCTACATGTTTCGTTATTTCCCCGATGACTGCTACGTACGAGTATGTAGCCGGGTACCAGGAACGAATGTCTGCTGCGTTCTCTCTCTCTTTTCGGCTTTCGACACCCCCGGGATTTCAAGGCCACTACAGCAACGAAGGGATTATATTTACCCCCCCCGGAAACCGTTCATGGCTGATGAGGATCCTCCTCGCCTAAGGAACCACCTACCCAATGTCGGCCATCCCATATTTTTCTTACAATTCCTGCGATACGCCTACAACAGGGCTAAAAGCGTCCATTTTTTCTCACAATCACGCGGGAAGAAAAGGATGCATTATTTCCCGCCAAAAAGATCAAGGCACGAACCGAATTCGGGAAAGAGGAGGAGGACGAGGAGGAGGGGGAGGACGAGGAGGAGGACGAGGAGCGCTCGCAATGTGATCCCGGAGTTTGATAGTAGGGCGAAGAAAATAAATGGGGTGGAAAAAAATCAAGAAAGATAGTGGGGGACGCACAGAGTCCCTGTAGCGTAGTGGAACACGCCAAAAGCCACGAGTACCCATATAGGGCAAACATGTCAATTCTAGTGTAGATGGCGGTCAGGGGCGGTCAGCCAAGTGGTCAACCCGTGGCCGCCTTTGCGTACATAGCTCGTTTTTTTCGTTCATGTTATGGTACATATGTCTTCATTTTTCGGGTGTATGGGCGAAATAAAATACTTGCGAGTGTATCATCTAGTATGTTCCTGCTATTGTTTGATTTGCCAGAAGTGATACGGATCGTAAAAACCGCAGCTTGGGTACTGGTACTTTCATGTGCACGTACTATTTTGGACGTGTCTCAGCCTGTTTTGGAACCGCGGGGGTAGGTTCCAGGGAAATGAGCTAAGGTGAGAACGTCATCCTCACAATCGTCATCATCTCTACCATCAATCATCATCATCATCATCATCATCATCGTTATCGTTGTCATCACGATCAGCATCACCATCATCATCATCATTTTCATCATCATCGTGACCATGAAGCACACAGTATTTGCTTCTCGACATGAAGAGCGGGTTACTGACCAAACGAGACATGCCTCTTTCATTATCGGTTGTGTGGGAACAGCCGTGCCGGCCTTTCAATCCAGCATGCATGCTACTAATACTTATTGTACGTCAGAACAACAGCGGCGGTTTTCCGATCTAGAGGCATGCATGCCAAGTATTACTTGTTGCGCCATAACAACAGTGGCGGATTTCCGACCTAGATAGGCGTTACTTGCTACTTACTACGTCGGAAAAACAGCGGTCGCGATTTTGACCTAAAGGGGTACCAGTACGTTATTTAATTTATTCTCTCCCTCCCTCCCTCCCTCTTCTTTCCCCCCTTCTTACCCCCCATATCCTACTTCAGCCTACCTCCCCCCCTCCTCGTCCTCTCCCTTTCCCCTTCTCTCACCTTCGGGAGGCACCAATCCCAATCGGAACCTGCTAACGGCTGCGGGATTAGGGTTCGCTAATAATACCTGCCAGACCAGGTCCGACCGTGCGCGACAAGAGTAGGCAGGGGAGGGGGAGAAGGGGGGGGGGGACTAAGCGAGACCTTCAAACGACTGCAGGACTATTGGCAGGGCCCGCTAGCGACATCGACCAGACCAGACCAGACCATGCGCGATAAGAGCAAGCAGGGGAAGAGGAGAGGGGGGGGGTGTACTCGATAGGATATATGTACTCGATCTCATGCATGGCCGTAGTCGTATGACCATAGAGAGGAGAGGGAGGGGGGCTGAGCGAGACCTTCTAACGACTGCAGGACTATCAATAGGGCCCGCTAGCGATATAGACCAGACCAGACCATGCGCAACAGGTTAGGTTTCCCACCAGACTAGACCGGGCGTGGAAAGAGTACGGAGAGGGAGGGAGGGGGCAGGAGGGGGGAGAAGAGGAGGGGAAGTGGGCTAGGGGCACTACAGTGTGGATGCAAAAACAAAACCGCACCTGATGCACGTATTAACCTTGTCAAAAGTGCGGCATCGCAAGAAATCGTAACTGTTACCCCTGCAAAAAGCCATCCCACAGCTATAACGGGAGGCCATAGTAAATAGTACCAAATATTGTTGATAAAAACAGGTAAATATGTAGGTTTTTGTGTGTACCTTAGGTCCTATTTACTATGGCCCTCCGTAGTGACACTTGTAGGACTACCGTTCCGCTTTGGGGTCAAAGTACTATCATAGATAATCTGACTGGTTTGTCTCCAACACGGCACTGCCGTGCAACTAGTAGCATACAGCCCTGAAAGGGCAAACCTTTTATGCGAAATCACCGCGCCCTCGTCGCAAGGACAAGTATCTAGAGAAGCTATCCTACAGTAGACCCGCCGGGTGCATTTTGCAGCAGCGAAGAAAAGAGATCAAGACAAGCCTGCATGCCAGCATGAGGCACTCAAGACAGATGCTACTCATACCATCTACCAAAACGAAAACCAAAAATGTAGCTCTGTCTTACCGCGGCTGTATGAAAAAAAACGGGCAACAAAAAAAACAAGTATTTGTGTGTAAATTCTACGCTGTGCATCTCTCCGTTTTCGCATGATGTCAATAGCCGATATGGTGATCAACAACAAGCCTATACATCTTCGGTATCGACACAGAATCAACCGATGATCAACCCGCTCCGTGTCGGGATACGCCAGCGACTGTAGATGGCGACTTCGATAACGCCATGTGGATCGGTGGTCTACGGGACGAGAGGTTGCCCTCGCAGTGCCCCACGCTCTTCCCCCAGATTGTGCGAAACTGTTAACCAGGTATGTTGTGCCATCGGAAAGTAATCGAGAATGATTGCCGTCCTTTTTTCTTGTCAGACGCCTGGCCGACGCCCACGATCCACGATGTCACCGGGCTTCGTGTGAACACCGTCACGCCAAGGGTGGGTCGGAGTCCTTGCAATAACGAACGCGCCCTGCTCGGATCATGACGCAGTTGTTGGCTTCGTCGATCGGCGTCTGTCGAGGACTCGGGAATCCCGTCGCTTCGAAAAACACGTTTCACAAAGAATTTTCGAGGTTGAAGCAGCATCCCGCCAGGAAATTGATTTTCGACTCGATGCGTTTTTTTTCGGGACATAGAAGAAACAAGCATTAAGGTTGGTTGCTCATGGCGGAGCGGTGCATAAATACCACAGGGGGAAACCTTCAAAGTCTTAGAAACAAAATGGCACGGCAAGTGTTTCCATTAGCCTCGATCGCACTCACACCGTATATAATATGTTATCGCGTACTAAACAGGAGACAGCGTCGAACAAAAAAGACTCAAACTCTTTACTAACTCGCCGCATCCTTTTTTCACAAGAACAACAAGCACTCTGGAATTATACTGGGCTGCATCTTGCAGTAGTAGCAGCAGCAGCAGCAGCAACAAAAAGGGACTGAGACAAGCATGCCGGCACTAAAATAGGTTAAAACATCAAAATAAAGATTGTAGCATGAGGGGGGCCAAGATCACCGCGGCAGCACGGAAGGGATCAAACCGGCATGGAAGCTATGAACAGGGCTGAGAGTTGCCTGGACATCACGGCTACTTAATCACCACGCTGTTTGTGACGACAGACTCCGATGTAAACATCAAACGTACCTTATGTTCCCGGTCGGAGTGATGACTATCAAGTAGGGGGGTTTAGGGCTGCAGTCTCTATAGATCAGTTTCGGGGAAAAACTACTTAAAATTTGACTGGTTTGTCCCCAACACGGGGCTGTGCTCCTAAAAGGGTGCTCTAAGACTAGAGTGATGATTATCAAATAGAGGGCGGTTTAAGCCAGCATTCTCGACCAGAGTGGCACTTAATTAGATAGGGGGGGGGGGCGGCTTATAGTAAGCCAATATTCCCGGCCCGTGAAGGCTACCCGGCGTGTGTTAACTGGGGGGCGAAGTAAGCATACTATTAATAACAGGTATTTCAGTATATTTTTCACCAAAATACATATTTCGAGCCACAACACCCCAGTCAGAATCAGACACGCAAATTTGTGAAACACTTGGCTGCGTACAACAGTAACCATTGGGCGATCTAGATTGGGCCAAGAAGAACCAGAAACAAAACCGGGAAGTTGCATTCAGCCAAGCCAACCAAAAAAACGAATCGGCGACTTACACTTAGCCAAGCCAACCAAAACAAATCGGAGAGCTAATAATATTCACGCGAGCCAACTGAACCAAAATCGGCGACTAATGTTCAGCCAAGCCAACAAAAAGCTAATCGGCCACTCATATTCAACCAACCCAACTGAAAACTAATCGACGACTTCAATTCAGCCAAGCCAACCACAACAGATCGGCGACTTAACGATCAGCCAATCTAACTGAAAATGACCGGTGATTAATATTGAGCCAACTCACAGCCCCAATAGCGGCAATGAAGAGGTCAGGTAGGAGCAGAAGAGAGGCCGAGACAAATCATGGCAGGAGCAAAACAGGTCAAGCCGGAAGCATGGCAGGAGGTAAAGAGATCAACGCGGGCGATGACAGCAGCAGCAGCAGCAGCCGCAAGGAGGCAAAAAAAAACAAAGAACATGGCAACAATGAATATGAATATTAATAGGGCACTCACATCGTTCAAGGAAGGTGGCAGCTTGGTCTCCGTGAAAGTGCTCTATTGCCGCCGTAGAGAACGGACGAGAAAAAAAAAAACGAGCGAACGAACGAACGAACAAACATGGTCACATCAGTGGGTACCCCGCAAAAAGGCAGGCACCACTCTTGGACGGGATATAGGGGCCGGCTATACATAAAAATAACAACATTCGTTAATTTTATTTTCGGACGGTGGTATGGGACACGGCAGGTGAACCTGCCTTATTGATGATTTTGCCTTATCCCAATTGAAGGCCACGTATGCCTCAACTCGGGGATACGGCCGAAAACCGGCCTGACAGCGAAATAAATCGCTCGGACACCATTCCGAGTTCAAAATCGGGACAAGCCGCCGATTTGGTCTGCCTTATCTCTACGTTTGTCTTATCAAATAACTGCCATATAGCGAAGCATCCGCTGTTAAACGAAAACACGAGTCGTGATACCTGGCATTTTTTATTGATGGAGCATACCTGGTACTTCACACAT
Organism: Postelsia palmaeformis; assembly: GCA_037834295.1. Taxonomy (NCBI): domain Eukaryota; class Phaeophyceae; order Laminariales; family Laminariaceae; genus Postelsia; species Postelsia palmaeformis. The sequence goes on from JBBMHQ010059054.1 coordinate 10,748, forward strand.
GAGACAGATCATCTGCAGATCATTGCTACTTGATGTTCTATGTCTTTCCGGGAAGATAGATATATCCCTGATCTGTATGATCTGTATGATCTAGCTCATGTTGCCGGGTGCGAGCCGTACAATCTGCATAGTCTAGGACGCGTTTCCTGGCTATTGATGAATTGGGTGGCGAAGCAAGTTAACCAACTGGTCTAGACTTAGTGAGCTACCGACGCAGTCTTAGTTGGGTGGCGAAGCTAGCCAACTCGTCGACTTAGACTCAGTTGAGCGCTGAAATAGTTCGGCTGGGCGGCAAACTTAGCCAACTGACTGATACAAGACTTTGCTGAGCGCTGAGCGCTGACTTAGGTTGGTCGGGTGGCGGCGATGTAAGCCACAAACTGACTTAGTATGTGTGTCTAGAAAACACGCACGCCGAGGCATCAACGCGCCAAGCCAGACACAAAGACGCAGAACTGCACATGTATCCGCATGCAGCTAATTTCCGGTACATACAGTACAATGGTCCCTCTTTAGTGCCGGTATGGCATGGTATGGTATGGTATGGTATGGTATGGTATGGTATGTTCCAGCCAACAACACCGGCACTAGCTATACCGGCAACCAACCGGCACTAACTACTCCGCACACTGCCACAATGGTTGGTGAGCCCCATCTGTGCCAAGCCAAAATGCAGGCACTATAGAGGGAGTACTGTGTGTATATATATACTTCGTATGAGCCTACCCCACTAACAACTAGTCGGAGACTACTTCCAGGCGAAAACTAGTCCAAGAGTTATGGTCAGCCAAATCACAGCCTTAACACCAGTAATGAGCTAAAACATTCATTCTTGTATTTCGCATACCTTAATGGACGCCTGTAGTCGCGTCCGTCTCTGCGGCTCCACTTCCCGAAGCAAAATCTGTCGGCAATTCGTACCGCAAAGGGAGTTCCAGAAGCCCATTGTAGCCAAGTGCAGCAGGGGGGTAAATAAATAAGGAGCACAAAAAACAATCCACGCCCAGAAGAGTTCCAGAAGGGCGGCGGAGCCATGAGGGGTGGGTAGGGGGGGGTCGTGCCCATTTGTTGCTTGCCTTAGCTATTTGACCATCGATCACGCATCCTTTTCGAGACAGAGGGCCGGGCGAAAACTGCTGTCGCTTTGGCACACTCACGCGGGTGCACCAAGGAGCAAATGTCGGATCTGCCAAATTTTGGCTCGATGGAAACGTTCGGAGCTAGAGCAGAAGAACGAAATGTCCTCAGAAGAAAAATGGCGGCAGACGTGCTTCAATTGTCTTTGTTGTCTGGAGTTTTTCCGTGTTTCGTGGGCAGTGCAACACAGGTGGTAGTCGTTTGGGGGCGCGCGGGGTACATACGTAAAAACACACTGCGCGAAGTGAGGCAAGGATGGCGGTCTGTGCCGCGCATTGCTACGATTGCTCTTGGTCAAAATATTGATTCTGTTGCTGCTGCTGTTGTTGTTGATACTGATATTTTTGTCGATGTCAGTATTAAGAGTGATAGTATCACTCCCATTGCTAAAGAAGTGCTATTACTATTTGCTTTGGCTGTTTCCTTATAATAATGCCGGATATCCGCCTTGGCACAGTGAGCTATGGCTGCAACAGCGGAAGCCCTACTAATTGCGCTAGTGTAGTCCACTGTTCTGACTCCTCCACACGACGACGCCACAAGCTGCTTCAACCTAAATACTTCCACAGCTGCAGCCGCATCAACACCGACACCAGCACCAACACCACCGCCACTACCACCATCTCCACTACCACCATCACCACCAACACCAGCACCAACAACATCAGCACTACCACCACCAACACCAGCAATATCAACACTACCACCCACCACCACCCCACCAACCACCACCCACACCCACCTGCCAACACCACCCCGTTCCACAACCACCATTACCACCACCACCACCACCAGTACAGTCACCTTAGGAAGCTCCTTCTCAACATTGAGAGCGGTGCACATGCACAACGCCCCAAAGCTCCTCCTCTCATCCGTCCGCTTGGTGCTGCTCTTCTCCTCCGCCCTGCTGGGATCGCTGTTCACGCCCAATAGCGGGATATTGTCGCCGAGAAAATGGCTCGATGACAAAGCAGTGCCATCTCCCCCCACTGATATTACGAGGTCCACCTGTCTCAGAGGTAAGAGACGAAGAGGAGGCGGTGGCGGGGGGGGGGGTGTCAGACGGGAGTTTTGCGTGGACGAGCGAATGGGATATCGAAGTACGTACGAGGTCGAGCGCAGTTGTTCATAGAGATGGAGCGTAACTGTGAATATTAGGACGGGTATGGGTATAGGTATGGATATGGGTACGAGTATGATAAACTCGATTAAGAGTAGAATGAGTATGACGGGTGCAAGTATGAGCATAAGCATGGTGAGTGCGAGTATGGCTGCGACGTGCATAAGTGTGGGAATGAGCACGAGAATGAGTACAAGGAAGTATGCGAGTGAGTGTATATATGAGCATAGGAGTATGATGAGTGAGAGTGAGTATGAGAACGAGTGCGGTGAGTACGAGTACGAGCGAGTATTCTGAGTACACAGCAGCGTCTTCTCACGACGGGACAGTAACGCCTCCATCCACTAGAAAATACGATGGCAGGAAGAAAACAAAAAAAATGCGCCAGCATCATATACACCTGCGATATGTGCTGACGGTCTAACTCCTGCCTCCCCACGATGGCGTACTCCGCTTTTTGCTTCGACAGCACCCGTTGCACCGAAGCAACGCACTCCCGATGGATGTCGTGTCTGGAAACATGATGATATTCAATCGTACACGGGCAACGTTGCGGTCAATTCGATTTCTACTTAATATCGGAAAAATTGGTGCTTGGTCGGAAATAGGAGAGAGCCTTTGCTACGTACGGTTGCGGCAGTGGTTTGAAAATATTGGCATCCATTCGGAAACGGGTACCATTGCGGTCCGTTTGCGTACGTTCCTTGGGAAAAAATGGAGTTCATTCGGAACAGAAAATAATCGTTGCTACGTACATATCGGTTGACAGTATGCCGGAGGTATTGGTATTCATTCGGAAAAGTTGAAACTATTCGGAAAAGAAGACCGTAGCTGGCGTTGGGTACTCATTCGGAAACGTTCGGAAAAGCAAGGAATCATTGCTTATCGGGTGACAGTATTTCGGAATATTTCTTTCGTTTCGAAAAGGTCCACATGTACCTGGAAAACGAAACAAATCGGACGGTCGAATAGAACGTTGACATTGAGTCGGAAACGAAAACTGGGGAACTCTGAGCATTCATCACTCGGAAAAGGATACCGTTGAATTCGGTTGAAGTGCAGTAGGAAGCGTACACTGATGTTATCAGTATAAATGCATTCGGAAATTAACACCGCTGACACCAGTTGAAAGGCATTGTGGCTCACCGGTTCTTGAGCCTGTCCCACCTCACGGCAAGCGGCGCCTTCCCCTGCGTCTTAAGCTGGATGTACGACTACGCAAAAGGGAGGGAGGGGAGGGACGGCGGAGGGGAGGGAAGGGGAGGTCCCAAAAGTCAAAGGGTTAACCTTGCCCTTGAGGATTATCGGGAACTAGAAGTGTGGGCAAAAAACCGTAGCACTGGATGATTGGAGAATAGATAGTGGAGAGGAAGCGGGATCTCGATTCGAGTGTGCTGATTGGTGTTGATGTAGACTGCGCATGCTGCGTTAGCTCTCTCGAGACCACTACTGCAGTACCTGGTGCTTACATTGTGCTTACGAACCGGCTCTCGCGCCGATGACAGGTCGATGAGGATTTTTAAGAGAAGAAAGTGTGGACAAATGGAGAAGCAATCGAAAGCAACCATTGGAGAGTGGATAAGAGAACGAATGAGGGTTAAATTGACCCTTCAGGCACTTCAGCCCCGTTTTGGGGACAAACCGCTCTAATTCCTAGTAGTTTGTCCCCAAAACAGGACTGCAGTCCTAAAAGAGTCAACATATATTCGAGGAAATGGCTGACATACGCTGCGTACGATACGAACAGAGCTAACCCTTACCCTGACCGAGAACCCGTAGAGTTTGCGCCATTTTTTCGACACTATGGTTGAAACACTCCGACAGCGTAACGAGACAAAGGGAGTTCAAAATGCTACGAAATCAATGGTCGACTGGGTCTGATTGGCTGAGAATGAGGGTTACGGTTGGTTATTTGTGTCGTCGTACACAGCAGCCGTACGAGTAGTGACCCTCAAACTCTAGTCTGTAGTGTCGAATACGCGGTGTTTTCCCATTCCCGTAATCGTAAACCCACCCCTCAGAGTGGAGCTTAAAATATTCAAGAAAACGGCTTTGTAAATAATAATAGAGGGTCACTGCGTCACTGCTGTTTTGTGCACAAGACGAATAGAACAGACCATAGCCCAAACCCTGAGCCGATCAGACCAAATCAACCATTGGTTAGCAATGCGAAGTCCCTTCGTTTCTCTACATAATAAGGTGTGCCGACATTTTTTTATCGAATTAAGTGGAATCGTCACACCCATCATCATCGCCCCCGAAGCGCATCTCGCTTCGTGTACAAGTGCGTACATGCATACCACATGGCATGATACATGATACGATATCACGAGCAGAAAGCTAAAAATTACTAAACCGCAACGTACTTCGTCTACGTACAGTACTCGCACACCGAATACACCTGAACCTATACCAGCGTACGGCGTACCACCTCCTATTGTGGACCACGTACTACGAAGTTCTGGCTGCGACTTGTGCGAGTATCGTACTGCGGTAGGTATCCTACAGTACGTGTGGGGTATGGTATATCCCACCCTACGCGCCGCTATATGCTGGGGTAGTGGCAGTGGTCCGGCGAGTACCCGTAGGCGCCTCGCCTATGTCTCTCTGT
>JBBMHQ010059065.1:0-15611 GCA_037834295.1 Postelsia palmaeformis
ATGGAAGAAAAAGCCCCTGAGCATGCACTCGGTGGCACTTGAACCCCCGAAATTGATCTTGACAGGCGCGCGGACTACCTATTAAGCCACCGGGGACGCCGGTATACTTAAAATATCGGAATTTGAGGAACGGGCGTCAGAGACTATATAGGTGAAGGTGTTAACCACTGAGCTATAGGGGTAAAAGGTCGATCGATTACCCAGCCCAGAGTAGTCTAGTCCTTATAAAACTCTCCCCCTCTCTGAACGGCGGGATCTTTGGGTCGCCAAAACCGTATACGTACGTCTGTACCCTGGCCTACCCGCTGCGTTTCATTACCTCGGGAACCAGGGAGATGAGTTTTGTCTAGGCACGCGCAAGCTTTTCTATAAAGAAAACTTCGGAGTATAGGGTTCGAACCCGTGACCTGGACGACGTCAAATGTGAGGGTGTTACCTACCGAGCTAGAGGAAGTGAAAGATCGATCGAATACCCAGCCCAGGGTAATCCTTGTAATAGTACTATACCTGGTACTGGTTCGTATAATACTTAGTGCAGTGCCCCCTCCCCCCCTTGATGGGGTGTGAAAGTACGTTTGCTCTGTTTGTCAAACCTCCCCTCCCTCCCCGGCCGATGGAACATGACGAGTGCGTTCGACCCCCCTCGATGGTGTGTACAATACGCTGTGATCGTGTCTTTTTTTTTGCTGCTGTCCTACCAGTATCCACGCCCCTTTTCGCACCGAAAATAAGGCGGGAGGGGGGTCGAGCCGGAACAAATTCAAGTGGTCTAGCGAGGGCGGAAACTAACAAGCGATTGGGAATTTAAATGGGGGCTAGGAACAGACTGGGGAGTGAGGAAACTGCGACGCATGGTACATTCTGGTATATAACACAGAACATGCACCGAGCTGAATTAATAAAACAGCAAGTACGCAGGCAGGCAACTACTGTAACTATCATATAGATAAATAAATTTATCCTATTCCGCGAATTCTTAGCGCGGGGGGGCCGCGGGGTAAAATTACCTAATAATTACCCGTGCGGAAAAACGAGGAACGAGGAACACGCGCCAGCTCCACGTGTTGTCCATGTATCACTCTCCGGCGCAATCTAGGATTAGGCGTACCAACGCAGTATAATACTCTGCATAATTGTGGGTGGGGTTGGGTATATACAGGACTTGAGGGATTTCACGTGACGGGAGAGATTGACCTTGATGCTGACTAACTTCTCGGTCGTTAGTGTCTCTCGCTGCATCTTGGTTGGCGAGGGGTGTAGCCACGGAGAGTCAGTTGAACATCTATATGCTCAGCCACATATACGGTGAATATGAGGAAGAGGGGGGGGCAAATGGCGATCATGACGGGGATGTTCTATCGTTGCAAGCGCGGTGCTAACGAAGGCGGTTACAGGTGGGAAAACCCAGAGTAACGTCAGGCTATGAGCAGTAGCGGAAACCCCAAGAATGGATAAAGGTACCAGTATCATAAACACTTACCAGCCGTCACCGTTTAGTTGATACCTGGTACCTGGTACCAGGTAATGTTAGTCGGCGGGCGCATTCATTTCCCAGGGTTCACCCGCCCGGGCCGTTGTGAGATATATACTGATACGCTGATTTAAAAAAAAAAACAAAAAACAATCAAACAAAAACCTACCCGGTACTTCAGAGAACAGAGAGAAGGAGAAGGAGGGAATACCGGCGCGGGACCGGAACAAGAAACGGGACAAGGCGCCGGAACAAGCATCATTCCTAGATATAACGACCTGGTGTCCATGAGGGAGGAATATCGCGATGGATCCCGAGAGAAATGGGGGAGGCACAAAGAAGAATCGCCGAAATATCTACGAAAGAAGAAGCTCGGCCGTGGGGCCTGACGAAGGAGAACGAGAGGGCGCATGGAAGTGAATGGACACTCCATTGCGAGGCCCGGCGTGGAGACGCACGGTCGGAGGCCTACAGTACATCGCAAAACGAATCGCCGTGTAAGGGTTCTTTGTGGGGGAGGCGAGCACGTTCAGTATGCTACCCCCTTCCAGGATTGAAAAAGGGCCCGTGTTGCCACTCGCTTTGCTTCGTGAGAAGAGCTTTGCTGGGCTATCCAATTCGAGTGGAAGGTGGTTCTGAAAAGAGGGGAGACCTGTCTCTCTTGACTCCTATTGGACTCTTGTTTCCTACAGTACGCGAATAGGGTTTCCAAGTGTGTACTATACAATGCGGCATATGTTATACAGTACGCCACTTCCTGCAATCTAGGATGAAACAATAATGCTGCTGCGCTGCGAGTAAACTAAACACCACCACATTTTCTCCTATTCCTACACCCTGGGCCTTCGTACGCCTTCCAGAGCAATATACCGTATACCCCGACACTAGCTCACCCTGGTGAGCCGTATAAGCACATGGTGTGTATGGGAGATTCGGAGAAACACCGGTTCCGGAACCAAGAACATGAACGGAAAACGCGGCTTCTCATGACACAACCCACTCTCATACCTCTACTCTGCAAGGCTATACGAAGCCTCTTAAAGGAACATCAAAATATTGAAAATGCAAAAAGCGCCAGAAACCTAAGCTACCACGGCACCCCCGGCGGGAGAGGAGGGCGAGGGGTGTACTCTTGCCATGCATGGCCGTAGGCTTATGATCATAGACCTCGCATCTCCACCATGCCGGCCGGACGGAGAGCAGGTCGGGTCTTCACCGACCTGGCAGACTTTGCTTGAGCCAAGCGCGAGGCGTCGTAAAGCGTTGGGCGAGTCAGGTGGAGGGTGAACTGCATCCTCTACTAAGAACCGCTTGTGAGGCGGAGGCGGACCTTCTGTCGAATCATGTGGAGGCGGAAATGTGTTGTAAAAACGAAAGGCTGCAATCCCGTGCCTCAGTACGTATGAGCGGCCGCATTATTGACCAGATCGCCCCCTGCATTGTAGGGATGGGGGGAACCGCAGGACGCAGAAATATCAAGAACGTGTACGGCTAACGGTAGTTGGTGACGACGCTGATATCGAGCACGAGGCTGTCAAAAAACTGACCAAGTAACCCGGAGTGGTCGCAAAAACTACCGTTATACCAGTACTGCAGAAACAACTCGTTCGTGTGGAAATCGGTATGCCAATCGGAGTGGGCGTCATTCGTAACGCTGCAGAAACGGCGTCGAAACCGAGACGGGATCACACTTAAAAACAAACCCAAAAGCCCAGGAGAACAGAAGAAAAAAAAACTCAACAAAAAAACTGGTAAGTGCAATGGCGGCAACGAAAGCCAACTGTCTACGTCTGTGCGTCGAGGTTCGTCTACGTTAGGTTTGACCCCCCGTACAAACGCGCTACCTAAGAGAGGGCTTGCAGACACCAAGAGCTCCGAACAACTCCTGTAGTTCTCGTCATGTGGCGTGCCGGAGGGGGCGGACGCTTGATCGGTCCCGGGTCGTCCAGAAAACGCACAAGCGTAAGCATGCCCCATCGGTGGTCGTATTTACGCGGATTTCTCCAGCCTCTACAAACCGCCGTCGCCTTTGTGCCCAACATAGGTTCCGTTGAGAGTACAGTGGTGCTTTAGAGGCGAAGCCAGTCGGTGCGCGGCACGCAGCCATAGCCGGGCGGCAGAACGTTACCTATAGAAAGTCCCCGTGATACAGCGTCAATGCGCATCGGCCTCGAAAGGAGCATCTTGCAACGAACAAGAAGAGTAGAAAAAAGGAAAAAGCAAGAGAACATGATAGGCAAACGAACAGAAAACGAAGTCCTGCCGACGACGCCGATTGCGAAGATGTTCTCTACAACACAAATAAACGTGACACCTTATGGTTTTCCTCTTATTATTACGATAGGCTGATTCTGCGTAGTCACTCGCTTTTGGCTCGGTAAAAGAGCTTGGTTGAATCTCCAATATGAGCGGATGGAGGGTCTGAAAGGAGGAGCGACTCGGCTTCTCCCACGCACGTCATGAACCTCTCTCGCTGTTCCCTATACGTGTAGGCTTTCCAAGCAGTACACTATCCTTGTATCACATTCCCAGAAATGACGGACCTTTACAGGCCTTCCAGAGCAATACCATAACAACCGGTAGATCAGTAAAACACGAAAAGGATGGTACTAACGCGGTATACATACATATGAACGTCAAACAGTCTTTACATTCAAGTCCGGAGTGCTACGTGACAGATGGGAAGTACGCCAATGCTGTACCAGGCATGTAGTAGGTAGCGGACTAATAATCGCCGAAATACAGTATTATTCCTGGAGGTGCCGTGAACCCTGAGTATTCTGTACCGCGAGCCTGGTCTACTTAGATGTAATGTTTGCCAATACCTTGAGCATATCCAGTTGTAGCAGAGCCAAGCATAGTGCCGAGAGGCGAGCCGCTTGGCCATTCTGGGCTCAGTGCCGTGCAGCAAGTTAGATAAGGGCGGGATTTCTGAACCCACCACACACTGTCTTGAAACCTACAGCGTTACTACCTGCAGTACATGCCGATAAGGAGCACAGCAGTTGCGCTGAACGGGCCGAGACAGCAATCGCGACGCTTATATATGAAGTCGTAAGTTGGCGAAATAAGTCGCACCCCTTTATCGCGAGAGGTCTCCCGCCGTGCAGCGCCGAACGCTGCTGTGCATCCGACGGTGTAGGTGGTTTGTTTTTTTGGGATGTGAATCTAACCCTTGACCAACAAGAACGGGACCGAGATATAGCGACGAAACAAAATATGTGGGTGGACTTATTCATCCACTGTGTGAGGGCGCCGCACACGCACTGCAGTAATATTCAGTAAGATCGCGCAACTCCTTGCGCTCAAGTCCGCATACTTATCTATGATACCTATCTACGATACCCCACCCTGGCAGTCCCGGCTTATTACTACGACTGACCCTAAGCTGAAAATCATCGTTTTTTGTCGACACACTTTCCCCCTCAAGGCATGTCTTCAAGGTTTGAGGCGTGACTTTAAGTTCCAAAGGGCTTAACGCGCCGGCCCAGCAGAGGACGGGAAGTGCGCTGAAAACTCTGCTGAAAGCCCAGTCGCTTCCCCAGAAATTCCGCAAAGCCCTATTCAAAATACATATCGTACACCTTCATCGTGGCTCCACTTCGACCGCGCATCAACACAAGGTTAGAGACCTGTTCTACTATACCCAGGCGCTCGTTACAAAGGCGGAACGCCGCTGTCCGTTATATGTTACATAGGAGACTTTGCGGTAAAGTTGTGCAGAGCGCACTGCGTCTATCCAGAATCCGGCTGGTAACTCTTTCAGCAATGTCGCCACTTTACCGAAAGCATCAGCCCAAGGCTTGCTTCAGCCCATGGAGATACAGCAGTGGATATCCGCACCGGGCATGCCCTGGTTAGTTCTAATCGAAAGGCTTGGTGACTAAAAGGGGGGGGCGTCCGGAGTTTGTTCTGTGGAACCGAGAAGGCGGGGGCCGACTGCGCAGTCTTTATCAGGCCCCGTCCAATGAAGGACAGGTTTCCTGTAGCTACAAGACGCAACGCATCCGTTCCTGTTTTCGCCCCCTTGCCAGCGGCCGCGGCTGTGTTGTACATCTACACCGAACCACCGGCGGCGTGTTAGGGGAGTCAACGCAAAGTGTCTGACAGGGTAGGATTTTATTTTTTCTTGACGTATTTGAAAGCGATCCGCAGCGAGGTCGCAATGTGATGCCAGATATCAATAGTCGAACGTTGTGCCCCCTGACGCCAGTCGTCGGAGTTGTTGGGTGAGAAGCAAGGAGATAGACTCCAGCGCCCGACGCACGGCCGGTTGCCGGTGGCACGTTCGAAGCTGTTGGCTGAGTGGTAAGGAGGTAGACTCATGTGCCCAACCAACCCCACGGAGTCAACCTGGCAGCGGCGCTGACGGTAACGTTACAGGCGGTTTTCGCGCGAGACTACCGTTGCCAGTAATTGTGAAATGGTGTGCCTTTTACGCTCAGTACCACCTGACGTTGGGGTGATATAGCAGGACCTCGTGGCGACCTTGCGCACTCCAAGAAACTTCTACACGTCGTGAAAAATACTGCCTTAGAGTTGGGGTACCGAAAGGTAAAGCAACGTCAAATTAAACGCCAGAAAAAAGGCCCTCAAAAACAGCGGTCTCCCGAGTAGAAGAACACACACAACATGTCTTGTGGTGGTGCACGCCAACCCTGCGCATTGCACCACCGAATATACGTGTGGGCAACACCTGGTCGGTGGAGTTGTTGCGGACCCTGTTCCTGCGGCGGGGCCGAGGATACCCGTGCCTGGCAAAGCGACGCCCGAACAAGGGGCGGCGGGTCCAGTCGAAAATGGGAGTGGGGTAGCAGGTGGCTTGGTGGGGATCCGGCCAGATGGAAAAGGCATTCCCGAAATAGTGACAGCCCCGCCGGCAGACCCCCGCGACGGCTGAGGTGGTCGCGGGGGGGATGTGTTTTGCCCCAGCGCAGGGGCTCTCGCCACTGATGCATAAAACATCCCACTGGGGCTGAAACCACGATCGAAAGCTATCAGCACGGTAGTCCTTAGGGTGGCCGTTGGGCAGCGGAGTCAACTTGAAATGGGGCCTTGTATTCAACGGGGACGCTGAACAAAACGAAGCGGTGATTGGCTTGGAAGAGGTAAAAAAGCTGGTGCGAAGGGATCGGTGGTCAAGGTTGGCTTTGCGTTATGCAAGGCATCCGTCGAAGACGGACCAAACTAGGCAGAATAGGAATCGAGCGCGGCGACTGGGTCACCGACAACGTCGGCAGATAGTTCTGCTAGTACGACGAATGCCGGGACCAAACTGGCGGCGGCGATGTTAGTAGTATGGTTTCGTCAGCGCAAGTGCACTTATATATAAGTATACACTCATAAAGTACCAGCAGAGAAGGATAATGAATACAGCAGCAAAAAAACTCAGGCGGAATCAAAGAAGTCGTGAATCTTCATTCGATTCGTGAAAAAGGAAAAGCGAGCGACGCCGTGACCAGACCCAGAACAGGGACGAACGCCGAAAGAAGTAAGCAACAGAAGCCAGCTGGGGTGGCTGACTGTCGCTGCAGGAGTAAGAGGGGAGGGATACGACGGCAGGGGGCTAGAACACAACTCCACAAGATGAGTGTCCAGCCTCCAAGGATTGCAGGGGAGGGCAAAATGAGTTATACGGAAATAATAATCGCACGAAACGCCGCGGCTGACCACAACGTGGGGGCGAAAGGAGGTGGGTCAAAGGTGCACAACCAAAACATTTAGCTCACCCTGCCTGTTCCGACAGTCGTAGGATGGCAGGGGGTATGACGAAACGTCACGAACACATCGGTCGGTCTGGAAGGGAACATGAAGAGATGCCGAAGGAAATCGTGAAAGCTAAAATTCAAAAGAGAAAAAAAGGCCGCAACGGCTACAAAGCGATGAACCAGGAAGATAAGGAGATGCGTGCCGTATTGGCCTACACGGGTTGACTGCTGTTACTGCTGCCTGCCACACGACTAGCAGCGGGTCACCTAACCAGGACAATGGGAGGTTCGAGTACAGCAGCTAGGCGGCCAAAGGGCAGCCATGCGTCGTTTCGGGGGGCAGGGTCTCGAAATCTACAATTTGAAAGAAAACAATCGATCCAGTTGGGCGACAACTTTCTGTAAGAACCTTGGCTTAGATGCTTCCTTCTGCGCCCTAGGCGATTGCAGCCACGGTGTTGAAGATCCACACCCGCTCACCGGCGGCTCCAATGGGGACTTGCCGGGGCGCGTAAACATCTAGGTGTTCAACGCGGAAGGCTTGCGAGGGCGAAAGCACAAGCTCTTCGACTTCCACTCCGGAGACTGTGAGGTCGTGTGTGTTGTTCGCGGGTATACCCGTGTACGGCCTCCGCTCGTGCCCGACGGCCGAATCATGAGCTGGTCGCGCCAGAGGCTTTACCTTGTCGGTTGAAAGGAACTACCTGATGGGCTACCTTGGTCGAATGCGAGATCGATTCGAACCCACAAAGAAAGCATATAGTTTGTTGGAAGAAACTATTTCGGGAGAGGGGGGGGGGGCATGGTAGTCAGAACTCACGATGAACCCCGAACAATATTACCCGCTGTGTTTACAAGCCATAGTTGGTGCTGCTGATTGCTATGCCCCCCCGTGCTGCGTGTTGCGAGCGACTAAAGCCGCCCAACTGGCATCTCTCCCCAACGAACATTGTTAGCCTCAAGCTTATGTTGTGCTGGAAGGCGGCGGGAGGGAAGGTGGAGGGGGAAGGGTCATGCGCACTTTGTTAGGGGTTCAACCGGCGGCGGTGTTCGTGGAATGGCTCGAGGCGAATACAACTTGCGGCATTTCGAGCGCTAGTTGATAACCATCGCCGGCATCCAGGCCATGTTGTGGTTAATTCACTCACTGTATTATGTCGTTGCCGTTGCCGTGGGAATAACTTTTTCAGCGATATTACGCACACCGTGCAGCTTCTACGCAGTGAGCGGACGCGTTTGGCATGAAGCCATTGTCGAATGAGAGACTGAAGCAAGACCCCGACAAAGGGAAGCGTTGTTTTACGACGACGTCGGCGGTACGGCAGCCGCAAACCCGGGCGGCAGAAACGGTGTTGATTTATATAATGTACGCCACAGCAGCCAAGAGTCCCCTATTGTGTCTAATACTCGCCGCTTATTGTGATGTCAGCGTTGAACATAGGCTCTTGAAAGGGTAGTGTATGTTTTTTAGACTGGCGCTTCTTGCTGAGCATGAATTCTTAGCTGTATATTAAGAAAGAAAGAAAAACTCAGCCTGAAATCTCTAACTCCCTAAACCATAACATTTGTGCATTTCGTATTGTATCAGCGGGCCGATTGAAGCGGTGAATCGGTGGATGCAGGCGTTTCCACGTGGTCCTACCGATACGGGGCCGAAACCGTAGACGCTAGTACGTACCATCATAGTAGACGCCAGGCCTGGACAGCAGGAGTAGGGCAAGCGTGTGCCATCTTATGTATGGACGATTCGACTGCACTTAAGGCAATGACGAAGCGACCCGGCGTGCGTACGCTCATACCGATTCGTCAGAAAATAAGCTTGAGCACGGAAAGGATTCGAGCGACGCGTTTGGCGTGGCAGGCTTGCATAGTTCACGGTTGCATCCGTAGCGGAACCTAAATTTACGTAGGCTCGTCGTCGAAAAGGTGGGCAGCACGCAAGCTTGGTTGACTAGGGCGAGGCGGGGCGTAGGGCTTGAGCTTCCGAACCACGATACCGGTGTAGCCCTCATCTTGTAGAAACACCCTTATTCACCAGCCAATGCGCGATTTTTCGACAGCGAAGGCTTTTTACGGGACGTATGGGGCGGACTTGTCAGGCGTAAATAGAGGGGCTGCCGTGAAACACCTATTTAGTGGCAAGCAGGTTTGGCGTGTTTCCTCTGTGTTTACCCAGTCGGCGTGCGAGTAGCACTCGATTGATCCGTAAAACATTTTTTCGGCGAGGAATGCACGCCGGCGAAAGCGGCCCAAGCAGCGTTTGCGTGCGTTTAGAGGGCGCACAACTAGCAAGGGCGTGACAGGGTCGGTGTTAGTACGGGGCCGGCACCGGCAGAATGAGGTCGACGAGTGGGCTTACAATCACCAGGCGAAGCGGTTCGTGGCTGTCGAGAACCGCGTGCAACGGTGATCAGTCAGTGGGCAGAGCGTAGCGTAGGATTTGATTGATCGAAAAGGTATTCCACGTCGGTTTGTGGGCCCCCAGTGGCGGCAGCTTACCGGCGGCGCGTGCCGGTCTAAACAAGGCCTGACGCAAGGAAAGGAGGCGGGCGCGTGCCAGCGAAGGCGAAGGAAGTAGAGGCAGGTCCGTGGACAAAACCCAAACTAGATCATATTTGGTTATGGTGACGCGCGAGGTTCTCTGAGACACCACAGGAACAACCTGATCATCGATATAATAGGTTGTGCATCCCTCTGAGTAGGTGGAGAAGGGGACAGGAGGGGATATAGACGCATGCAATCCTAACGCATATAACTTCGAAAAGCTGCCATCGGGGGAGGGGTGGCAGGAGGGGTGTCTCCCAACGAAGCTGTATCCATAGAAGTAGCCGATTAAGCAGGCACCGCCGCAGTGCTGAAATTCGGGCAGGGGCTAGCGGACAGGGTAGGCGGTGGCGTGGGGACGGCGGGAGCCTCGTCCAAACCGGCGCCGGTAGAGAGTCACTAACTGTGGACAGACATGACTGATGGAATAACTCCCAAACCGGCCAAGTTCAAGGTGAGGAGAAAGGGGAAAGTGCGGGGCGATCTCAGGGGAACATGGCGCTCAGACCGATGCGGGCAAGGTCAGGGATCCTAGGGGAGAGTGCAGCGGGTACGCCAAAACCGAACGTGGCTATATCGTCGCCGGCACACGTGTTCATGGTGCAATTCCGACCGGAAGCTCCGCAGAAACCCGGGTTGTACTCATTATCATGCATGGCCGTGCCGTAGTTGTATGGCCATAGACTCTTGCGTCTCTACAATGCCGGGACGGAGCACGCCGGCTTTTCACCGATCATGTGGACATTGCTGGCACCAAGCGCGAAGCGCCGTGAGGTGTTCAGCGAGTCGTATTTAAGGGTGAGCTGCATCCTACTAAGAGCCGTTTGTGTGGCGGGTTTTCTCTCGCATATGGATGACAGCGTTAATGAAATGATGCTTTCTCTGGTGTGGGAAAGGGAGGGGGGTGTACTCGTCGCCGTGTATGGCCGTAGTCGTATGACCATAGACCCTCGCATCCTTACAATACCGGGACGGAGCGCGTCGGCTTTTCACCGACCAGGGAGACATTGCTTGCATCAAGCGCGAAACGCCGTGAGGTGTTGGGCGAGTCGTATGAAGGGTGAGCTGCATATCACTAAGGACCGCTTTTGCGGCGGCTTCTCTCTTGCACATGGATCACAGCGTCAATGCGCTGGTTATTTTATTGGGGGGGGCACTTCAAGAGGCAGCAAAGGGTTCGCTATGTAACTGCCTCGTGAGTGCCTCACCATATACACATGGTACGATCATCCGCTTTGTGCAGAGATAAGGTTGTCCTCGCACGAAGACGGTCTGACTCGACTGCCAGCCGTAGTGACCGGTGGAAAAAAACGGCACACTGGTTGTCTAGCTCAACCAATGAGAGGCGTGTTTTACAGCGTCGTGGCCAACCGACGTCAACAGAACCTATATATATATAGGTACGAATTATATAATGTAGGGGGGGGAGGAGGTGGAGGTGGGTGGGAGGGGGTGAGCCGTAACTTGTCAGTATGGAGTGTGGACCATCGAGAATATCAAGTCTAGGTCAAGGTCCGTGTCATAACCCAAACTGCGAAAGCCGAAGGTGGAGAGGGGGCACACACCTAAAACGGCGCTATGGCTGAAGGATGTCAGCCCACCCAAACCCACGCCCGTCGTAGAAATCAAAAATCAGGAGGTCTCTGGGACGGATCCGGTAGTAGACGCATTATTCGCCGACTGGAGTCGAATACGCGGTCGCGCTTCGCAGCGGATAGCTTTAACCTGCAGATGAAATCAGCGATTCCGTCGGAGCTGCTCTGACGTACTTCAATGAGATGAGGCGTCCGAGCCATTGTTGCAGTCGAAGGTAGTGGTAGTTGGTCTTTGGTCAAACCCTTTGAAAATGCGGAAGGTGATATCCCACAAGCTTTAAAATCGAGCAGTCCAGTGATGCTCGGAATCGAGGGAAGCGGTGCTGGTTAAGACGATAGGGCTGATCGGCCCATCGATTCACTTCAGCTCAAGTGCAACTCCAAAATCGTCGACTCTTGCGTTGCAGTGTAGAAGGGGAACGGGCGAGGGTTGATGGCGACGGCGCCCCCGTCAGGATAGACTGAGATCGGTAGCGCTCATAGCCTGCGAGAAGTTGCCGTGGCTGGCGCGGAAATAATTTATAGTGTACTGTAGTACTTCTTGTTTTAGGACGGGGGCATCAGAATTTGCACCATATCGGCGTTCCAGGTGGATGCCTGCTGGAAAAATAGTGTGCCTCTAGCAAAGATTCATACATGGCGCTGATCTTGAGCTAAAAAAATGAGAGTTTCAAGTTTTCTTCCTGTAAGCACTAGAGAGGCTTTTTGATATCGATAACATGGGCAGCAGGGGCGAGACTCGAAGACGTGACGTCTTCGAATGAGGCGGCCTCGCGATCGAGACTTTCGAAAAAACTTTCAGCCAGTCACCTCGGCAAACCCCCACGGCGACACGCCGCTCTCTAAGGGGTACGATGAACCATCCGAATAGACGCGTCGGCATGCAAAACGCTGCGTGAAGGGGGGTGATTTTATGTAACAAAAAAAACGAGGTCGAAAGGAGAAGCAATAATAACTCGGCCGATGCCACACTTTTGTCGAGATATTCTGAAGAATTGGCCAACGCTGTGTGTGTGTTCTCATCCCTTTCATTTCGGCTCCCCTTCTTCTTCCTCTCCCTCCTATAAATAGTCGTAGCTCTAATCCGGGGTCACATACGAACAGGCTCTCCTCGCTCCTCTCCACTGCGGTGCCTGCCCTTCATTCTATCGCGAGAAAACTTCAGCCTTTTTACCCCTTCGTCGACTCGCGTCGACTCACGGCTACCCACGCCATCTGCTCCTCAGCCGTTGGTTTCGGTCGCCTTCCTTATAGTTAGCCGTGGCAAGCACGCCATCGGACGTGTTTGGCAAATACGACCAAAGGGATTTCTTGAGGGCATGCTCTACGATAGGGGCAGCACTTTCTGCCTTGCAAGGCAAATGTTTCTGGCTGATGGGGGTTCCTTCCTCAAGGGCGTCGAGGAGAAATACCCGGTACCTGGTATACTTTATGTTACTATGTCGTTTCGTTACAGACCTATGCCATGGAATTGATAGCTCATCGGGTTAAGCGTGCACTTTTCCTGAGAGCCAGTTTTTGGGTGAGCTGTATATCTCTTCAGATGAGGGGGAGACTCGGCAAAATTGGTGCTATCCCCATAGCCTTGGAAAAATTAGATGCTGCCCCTTTAAGGCAAATACTACCGTCCCTTGCATGCGTCAGAGAGCTGGGGTGACGCCACTTCTCCTCTCGTGAGGTGCCCTTCAAGAACGGCTACAAGTTACGCCCAAACTCCAAACTCGCATCTATCTCTTTGTCAACGTGGATGTTGGCGCGATGTGGCCGAGGCTTAATCGGGAGACCGTCGAGAGGGATCGAAGTCTTCAGGAGAGGCAGGGAAAAGGATGAAAGAATCAGCGGAAGGCATGGGCAACAACTTCGGGAGAGGTTTTGAGAGTGATTCTACGTACCCGGTTTATAGGTGACGGATAGCGTTTATTGAAAATCGTGCATATGCAAAGCGAATGTTGCGCGAGTGAGTTGATCGGCGATCGGAAACTCGTGAGCCTGGGCACTTGTTGGGACTCTAGGCCCTTCAGCAGGTGGCAAGGTTACGCGGTCGACGGGCGTCGAAGATTTGGCATCGGGACCATCACGAGGGGCAAGAGGGGTAGTCTCGCACAGTTGGGGGGTGGGAGGGTCGCGGTGGCAAGGAGGAAGCGTCAATCGAGAAGGTCATGGTAGGAGTTTGAAACGGTCAAGAGGCACCCGTCGGTACCGCAGGAAACGAGCTTAAGAACGCGGGTGTCGCGCAAGATCACTTGAATAGGAACGCGGGTCATTGAGCGACAAGAGGAAGTACTCCACAAGGTCGTCGGGCTTTTTTGTTGTCCGTCACGCCCGCCAACGGTACTAGGTGAAGGCCGTGGTTGTCGAGGTGCTCGGCGGCGGCATTTCCAGCTGTACCCTTTGTACGTAAAGGGAGCTCAATCTTCAAGGTAGTAGCTCGTCAAGGCGGGGACGCCGCCGCTGCGGACCAAGGCGACCTTTATCAGGGGGTACCCGTGTAATAGCGAATATCGGGTGGCTTCGGCGTCGATGCGGTGGAAATCCCTGGTGGGAGCAGACAATCGGAAACAAATGCTGTGGCTCCACGCTGGCGTGGAGTGATTTGGCGTGGGTTCGTCGAAAACTTTTTAGTCGCCCGCACTGGAAGGAAGGGTGCTGCAGGAGAACTTATCAAAACCCTACAGCTTCCGATGAGAAGCGTCACCGCGTGTAGCTTAACCTCGAAATAGATACCGTAGGCCCAGACCACGTAGAAGGTGGCCGGCCTGTCGCTGTTGAGTAACTTTTGGCTCAAAGGGACGGTGATGGAGGTCCGCACGGAGAGAGGTTACCGAAGCCGCCGCATGACTGGAAGAGTTCAAAGGAGGCAGAAGTCGCCTACCTTTGTCCAGGGGGGTGATAGAGCCGGCGTTTTTCAGCTCCCCCAACTCCTGTTCCCCGCGAAGACGGACGCAGTATTGCCGCCGTGGTTTCTATATCATTTTGTGCACGGCTGATCAAGTTGTCGCCTTGAGGTCAATTGCAGAGGTGTGGGACTGAGTTGTATATGTAGCACCGGATTTGAGGTCCGCCCGTCCTGACATTTAATACCGGTATACTTTGTCATCCAATCTTTTAGGACGGATTGCAAGTGTTCATCGCATAGCAATAGGCAGTGCGTCATATAGCTCGCACTTGAAAGTGTCCCCCCAAACTGGCGTCGTGCTTTCTCTGTGAGAGAAGCCCCAGTGTCTTCGCTTTTTTTTCAGAAGGCGCGGTAGAGCGAGGCAAAATGAGTAGTTCCAGGGCACAGGCCGCACAAACATAACAGTCGAAATAAAGGGAAGAGCGAAGGCATTGGGAGCATATCCGCAATAGAGGAAGAGAGCACACCAGAAATACCGCAAAAAATAATGCCCAACAATTCAATGGCCAACGGCATCCAACTCGAACCATGCATATATTGAATGCGACGTCGAGTAACTGCGAACGTATGTGTACCCTAGCGCGTAGGACTGAAGCGCGTTGGTTTGGGATCACGTGCTCATGTCGAACAGGAGCGGAGGCGAAGTTGGAGCTGCACCACATCGAGTGGTAAGTCTAAATCTGATAAACGCTGGCGTTGTCCCAGGAAGGGTGCAGGCGGACCAGACATTTTGCAAGGCCTGGAGGGGGACGCGCAAACAGCGGGGCGGGCGCAACACGAATAAAGTGCCCTGGCTCAAGATGGCCAGCGTCAAAGATAGGAAGAGCCTGTCGCCCGCAAGTATATCGTCTACCCCAAACGAAAACAAATCATCCAATATTGAAACCTCCCTTTTGTTCCCTAGATCATAGTCGGATGACAAACACAGCGATAGCAAGCATATTATTCAATTGCTGTAGATGAAAAACATCCAACCATCATTGGAGTCACCCTCCAGTGCTTTCTTGTCTCGCTCGCACCGCAGCCCAAACATCTCTTCGGGTCGGATGTCGAAACGGATTTGACTGGTCACTGCTGGAAAACCGTTACTGTGGACCAAGTTAACCGTGAAAAGCTGCCGATCGAGAGACAACGTGGCACCAACAGCACCATCGCCACATGTAGAAAGAGTCACCAGGGGTGACGGGGATAGGGCACGAATGCGAAGGCGCCTAGGGGGGTTTGATAGCGTAAAGTTATTTCGCCACAACATAACTTTTGGAGAGGCTAGGGTGGAGCGCATCTGTCTATAGCGACACAGCAGCACCTCGTCTGCTCGTAGGGCGAACCACATATGCCCACACCGCAAGGAGAGCACATTGGGTGGCCGACTCGGAATAGCGGTCGACTCAGGCGAA
>JBBMHQ010059076.1:0-15595 GCA_037834295.1 Postelsia palmaeformis
GTAGTAGTAGCAGTAGTAGTAGTAGTAGTAGTAGTAGTAGTAGTAGTAGTAGTAGTAGAAGTAGGAGTAGTAGTAGTAGTAGTAGTGGTAGTAGTAGTAGTAGGTATTACGGGGGACCAAAGTAAATAGGACCAAATGTTATCAGTAAAAAAACGGAAATATCTATGTTTTGTGTGCACCCTAGGTTCATTTTTTATTTTCCGTAAAAAATATAGTTGTTCAAGTATAGCAGTCTCCCGGGTCTGGGTTGAAGCGCTCTACCAATAGAGTAGCGGTATAGTACGCATGCTGTTCTTCAGATTGCGAGGTACTGTAGCATGAGTAGTAGCAGTGGTGGTCTAACCTTTGTGGCAACAAGACTGTTACGGGGAACCATATTAAACAGGACCTACGGTGAAGACAAAAACCTATATATTCACCTATTTTTACAAGCACTATTTTGTCCTACTTTTTTTGGTGTCCCGTAATAGTAAATGTCTTAGTACTCGTGATAGAAGGTAAGCAGTAGTAGTGGTAGTAGTAGTAGTAGGAATAGCTGTATTATTTTTAGTAGTAGTCGTCGTAGTACTCGCAGTAGCAGGCAGAAATAGGAGTAGTGTTTGCAGGAGTAGTAGCAACAATAATAACATTGCCAGTGCTGTTATGAATACCTGGTATCATACAATAATCAATAAAGAAGAGTGCCTCAGGAAACTATTAAATAATAGCTGCCAGTACCATATTTTTCTCAAGTCCCCCCGGCCTTCTGCCTCATAAGAATTCCCCCCCCTAAGTGGCTCTTAGCGTGATTTTTTTCTTCTCTGCTCTGGTGGGGCAATCCACCCAGACCACCCACACCTCCAGCAGTGCGGCGGTACAGCAGTACTGCAGTACAGCAGCATACTAAGGCGCCAACGAACCCACCGACATTCTG
Organism: Postelsia palmaeformis; assembly: GCA_037834295.1. Classification (NCBI taxonomy): domain Eukaryota; class Phaeophyceae; order Laminariales; family Laminariaceae; genus Postelsia; species Postelsia palmaeformis. Next base: position 914 of record JBBMHQ010059076.1, read on the forward strand.
ATGCTCCCTGTTGTACTAGTACGATCGCTATTTACGCCGTTCCGATGCCTCCTGCTCGTGGTGTTCGCAAGTGTTTCTTTTATGGGGCCTTCGTCCAGTTCTAATGGTTCCCGCTCGACTTCTCGTCTCCTAGCTTCGTATGCGCGTCTTGCACGAGTCGTCGCAAACTGGTACCCTGGTCTCCCATCGCCAAGCCAGCTCCCGTCTTAGCGTATGACCATCCTTCGAGCGTGGTTGACGGAAGGGTTTCCACTGTACGAGCAAGGTTGCCGTGCTCGAGATACTACCATTACGGGCACCATCACCCCGCCCGAGTGCTTCAACGCGGATGTTTACCACCCTCGGTGTGCCTTTGCCTCGCAGGCAAAACAGAACCACGGCAAGGCTGGCACTCGACCCGGTTCACTTTCCAATCCGGCAGGGCTGGCCCTCGACCCAGTTCTATTTCCAACCCTCTTAATGTGGGTATTCGCGCGAGAGGTATGGGGTGGTGCGCAGCAACTCGAACCGTGCGTTACGTCAGAGACAAACCTCTAAAACTATATAAATAAGTCAGAGCCTTCAGGGCGACAGAGCAGGAGCGAGCGCGTGATAGGCTGTAAAAGCGTCTGGTGCATCACATCATCAACGATACAAAACAGAATTGTGTGTAAGATGTTGAATGCCCTTTTCGAGAGCCATCGATAAATATATCACACTCCCGCCCAGTGCGACCACGAGTAGTGGTTGTTATTGTTGGCGTTGTTGTTGTTGCTGTTGTTGTTGTTGTTGCTGTTTTCACATTTACTCATCGCCGGAATACAATGTGGCCTGTAGTCGTAGGGCAGACCCCAATAACTCTGGAGTGGAAGAATATCTCGGGAAACAAAATAAATGAAAACAAAAGGGACGAAATCGGACAAAAAGACGCGGGGGGGTACAGAAATGACGAAAGTCGCGCACTGGTGGATACAAACAAGCAAAGTCCCCCGGGCGGCACCATGCTAGATATATGGGTCCCAAAGAAGGGAGCGCCTCGTGACGATGTTGGCCATACCCAGGTGTCAGTCTGTTGAGCAGACGGTCGCCTCCCCCCCCAACCCTCTTCTCCCCCCTTCTCCATCGTTTCCCTTTCGCTCTCCCTTTCTTGCTCTCCTGCGAGCCTGCATTGGCGTCAACCGTTGTAGCCGCGGTTGCAGCCATCCTGTACCATTCTGCCGATGTCTGCTTCATATCTTTATGCCATTTCCGCATGAAGACCTCCTTTCCTTCCTCGACCCGTCGGGACTCTAAGCCCGCTTTCTGCGCTACCTCGCGCCTAGATTCGAGCTTGTTGCCGAACGTTTGGGGTCCTCCTCAAGGTACCTCATTCAGTCCCAATCACTTCGTCGGGAGTAGCCCTTCACCCCAACAATCTCTCAAACCATCACCCTTTTCGGCAGACATTCCTCTCCCATACGTGTCACAAAGCCCGTAAACAATAGCCTAAGTTTGCGTACCGTCGTCTCAACGCTCTCGGGGTTTGTCCTGACGAGCGTGCTTCCATCGGATAGAATGTGGTCTCCGTGCTTTCGTTCACGCCAGCCGAGGCATCGGAGGATCATCTTGTGGTGGACCTTCCGTAGCCTGCCATGATCAGCCTTGCTCAGGCTCCAAAAAATGCACCGGTAGAGCAACGCTTTGACCATCTCAGCTCTCAGCATCCGCACCTTCAGGTGTAGGTGCAATGGATTTCCATCTTAATCCGTCCGAAGCACGTCCATGCCCACTGGGGTTGACGCGATATTTCGACACTTCTGTTCTTCCAATCTGCGCTGATAGCCCCGCTCAAGTTCACAAACCCGAGGTTTTGTTGTACACTCGGCCGGCTGCGGTAACGGCAAATGGCAAGTTCTCGCATATTTCGTTTGCAGACACACTATCCCCGTCTTGGTCTCCGAGACTATCAGGCCGAACAGTCATAATCAGCGTCATCATCTTCTCCAGGTCGTTAGGGGATCGCAAAACAATGACCTCATCGTCGGCATACAGCAGTGTTCACGACATCTGGTCCTTTCCCCCCTTCCCCTGTTCGTTGGCTTGTCCGACCCCTCTTCTTTCACCCCTCCTCCATATTTCCTTGGAGTAGAACCATGCTCCAATCAAGGTGCTTCGAATTATTCGCAATTTCCACGAAGGCATGCGGGCTCGCGTGCGTACGGAGGACGGTGAGTATTTGGATTTTTGTATCACGCAGGGGCTGCGGCAAGGCCGCGTGCTATCACCGTTACTGTTCAACGTGTATTTTGCTGTTGCGTTATACTGGTACGTTGTGCTGGTACTCTGCGGCGGACACGAAACCATCATCGGGCATTTGGTTTAACACAATGATGCTCGAGTAGCCAAAACAGAGGAACAGGAGCCGTATGCATGCGTGCGAAGAGCTATGTGGGGCGTCTTGTACACTGATGACCCGGGAGGAGTTTCGAAGTCTGCTGAAGAGCTCGCGAAACCAATGGCAGTCGTTCAGACTGTCTTAGAAGCAGCAGGGCTGACGGTACCAGAACAAAATACAGATATATTTTTTTCCCGGTACGACCACCAGACCAGAAAAACACCCCACCGCACCGCTCGTCGTCAGGACAACATGCCAAAAGTTGAAATAGACGATCGAATTATTTTACGGAGGCGGCATTATCCACGAAAACGCTGACCTCTCGCTCGAAACCGACCGACGGGTCTGTCTCATGCGGACATACCCTAAACGGTTTGGCCCGGATTGGTAAAATAGGGCGACATATCCGCTTAGTCTTAAAGTCCGAGTGCTGATGGTCGAGGTGATTGAACCGTTAATGTACGGGCGTGTGACGTGAACTCTCAGAGCGGAACACTTCACCGAGCTTGGAAGGGGTCACCACCGAGCCCGCTTGCGAGCCATTGTTTTCCAGCGTCGACATTATACTGATCACGTCACCCTCTGGTACGCGAAGACCCTGAAGAGGACACGTGACGAGAGCATCAACACCACCACTCGCACACTGCGGCTCTTTTTTGCGTGGACCGTGGCACGGCAAAGCAAGGAGCGAACACCCAGTCGGATAATGTTCAAGACGATGGCTGAGAGGGAGAAACTGAGGCCTGGTGGACATTTTAAGACTTGCCATAGATGCACAGTCGACGGCCGAAGGGAGGTCCAAGCCACCGAAGGATCAACGAAATACTACCCCTTGATGTTTGGAGTTGAGGCCCCGCTATGGCTCACTGCAGCAAAGAGGTGGGGAAGTGTCCTTGAAGCAGCCGAACGGTCCATAGTGAGGCGGCATGGGAATGAGGCATAGCTGAGTAGCAAGCGCCACGCATCCACCGTGACTGGGTCTCACGGAAATAGGTGTAGGGGGGGGGGAATGAGCAGTGCGAGGAAACCCGACCCAGGGAATACGGGGAGGGGGGGGTAACGGGAGGAGTAGAAGGGAAAACGATGTGGACGAAAGTAGAGAGAAGACGGCAGACAGGGTAGCGAGGTGCCAGGCCGGCGAGTAAGTAGAACGTCTCGCTACTCGTGCCATCAACTGCTGCAGCTGGCTCTAACGTGGTCTTCCTTTGTCTTCGTTTTATTTTTGCGCATGCCCCTCCGTGGTTTATAAACGCATTACTACATAGTTATTTATTCCTGTCCTGGCGAAAGGAGTCATGCGGCGTTGGTATATGACGATCCTACTTAGCTTGTTCTGTATTGTCTGACGCATCCTCTCCAGGGGTGGGGCATAACTATCAAACGCAGGACATAGACGGCAGACAAGGTAGCCATGAACCAGACCGACTAGTAGGGAGAACCTGGCTTCGTTCCTTGTACCACAAACTGACGGGGATACGCATATAGTAAGTCTCACAGTGAGGAAATCGCAGTATGTATCGGGTGTGTGATATGCATGCTAGAAAATAAGTGGACAAAATACAGCACTTATTAATCCCCGGTCCATGGGCAAAACCAGAGGGATTTTCATTTCTCTGCGCCAAGAACATTATTATTGTGTCCAATATCGAGTGGGGTGCACAAACCTACTTGTCCGAGGAGCGTAAAAGGCGGCTCTGAAATTGAGGCAGAATTCACCCTCTTATTCGGGTTGCTTCGTCCGTGCAGCAGCTATCCGCCCTTCTTGTAGGCGTATGATTTGCACCCCCTTTCGTCCTTTTGTTTCCAGACAATGTACGTACTTGTTATTGTTCATTAGGTATAATTCGCTGGTCTTGCTTGTGGCGTCGCGTTCTCATACCAGGCGCGCTGGCAGTTTAATTGTTTCACCCATGATTTTCACGTATTTATTTTTGTTGTGGCGTTCCTCACGGTCTGTAATCACAGAGGTAGTTTCTTTCTATCACGAGGGACCATATGAAATAGAACCTACGGTGCACACAAAAGCCTACGTATTTTGCTTCTACTAACAATATTCACATTAAACCCGTTCTTTCTACTCAATCAACCACATCAGTACACCCTATGCCTGTCCTGACACGAGTACAGCTACGCGAATAGGTTAAACACACAGCTGCGCACCTGCTGTTGACAGCATGTTTTGCCATAAGCGCAATAACCATTCGATTGATCTCCTCCAGTACCTTACACTTATTATCACAACAGTGTGTCTTCGTTACAGCACATACGTTCCGCACGCAAACTTGCTCGGGTCGAACAGAAACCTTGTGCCAGGTACCAAATATAAACATATCATGTTATATGTACGAGTACAGCTACACGTTGAAGATGAACACACAGCTGCGCACCTCTGCTGTTCATAACATGTGTGTGTTGTCTTCACAAGAAACCCGTTCTTTCTACTCAATCAACCACATCAGTACAACCTATGTCTGCCCTGATACGATTATAGCTACGCGAATAGGTTAAGCACACAGCTTCGCACCTGCTGTTGACAGCGTGCTTTGCCATACGCCCAATAATCATTCGATTGATCTCCTCCAGTACCTTACTTTTATGGTCATAATAGCATGTCTTCGGTACAGCACATACGTTCCGCGCGCATACTTGCCAGGTACGAAATATAAACATCTGATGTTATATGTACGCATGTTTGCGCGTTGTCTTCACATTAAACTCATTATATCTACTCAATCAACCACATCAGTACACCATAGTATGCCTCTCCTGATACCACTACAGCTACGCGAAAAGGTTAAACCCACAGCTGCGCACCTGCTGTTGACAGCATGTTTTGTCATGCGTTCCGCACGCAGTCTTTACATTAAACCCATTCTTGCTACTGAATCAACCACATCAGTACACCATAGTATGCCTCTCCTGATACAAGTACAGCTCGTACGCGAATAGGTTAAACACACAGCTGCGCACCTGCTGTTGACAACATGTTTCACCATACGTTCCGCACGCAAACTTGCTCGGATCAAAGGCATAGCACCCTCCGTCGTTGAGTTCGCAGTCGTTGGCGTTGAACGTGCTGAGTTTGGTCGGGAAACAAGAGGTACAAGATCGGGGAGTGTGCGAGGATCCAACTCGCGAAGACCGCTGGGTGCAAAAAAAGGATCGCTGTACCTGTACACCTCTTCCATCATCAGAAGGGCTGTTACTGCGCCTGTTCTTCGTGTTGACCAAGGCCGCCAAACGTCCAAGGGTCAATGACACAAACAATGCGTACCGCAGATGCATACCGATGAAAAGCTACCCGCGCTATTTCGAGTAGCCGAGGGGTGGTGGTGAGGCGTGGCATGTATGCACGTGGTGGCGACGCGTCGTGGCTTGCTTTCATGTCATGCAACCGTCGTGGCTTGCTGTGCTTTCATGCCATGCAATTCACAGACATCAGAAACCCCCACCCCCTATTCAAAAGTAGTGGAAATAAATGTGGAACTCCCATTGGTCGTAGTTTTTCGCAGGGTCTGCTGGAGGGGGGCTCGACGTGCGTGCGGCTGCGCTCGGCGTGCGCTCACCAAGATGCCGGTACTCGGCCGAGGCCCATGGTGTGTGCTTGGCTGTCGAGGCGGGCAAAAACTAGCGCGACGCCGCTGCTGTACGCCAAGAACGGGCTTTGAGGGTCAAGTCGACAAGGGGGTACCCGTGTTGTGATTCCAGGGGTCACTTTATTGGTCACGCCTATTTTTTCGAAATTCGGGCTTCACTTTTTATCTTGGATATCTGCGGTCACTTTTCTGGTCACGCCTATTATCTTTAAAATCGGGCTTCACTTTTTGAATTTTGGTCTTTGAGTCTCCGGTTCAAGGACCGGAGAATTTGGACCTCTTCACCATGGTCCCCCGTGAGAGGATAAGAAGAGCATTGGGTGTACTGATGAAGCTGGATAAAAGGAACGACTTTTTTTAACAACACGCAAATACACACCCTACCGTAGCACCAGTCATGAGAGTACGTGATACGCTTCAACGTGTTCGTACACGCAAGTCTTTCTGACGAAAATGTCTGTCAAACAAACATGCGCGAAATGTTTACCATTCAGCCTAAAAATACTGATTTTGGCCGATTCTGGCCGGCCTTGGACATGTATCTGTTGTTGCGTAGGTGCGGGACTACTCGAACCTATTCCCAACGCTTTTTTTTTATTCTGTGGTCTCCGCATATACTCGTCTTGTCACTGCGATCACGAAAGTTATTTTACCATGTGACAACTTGTTTTCAATTAGTCAAGGCCGTGAGCGCTACCGGAAGAAATTGTACAGGAAATACCTACGCTCGTATTTACATAGATACTACAATTCGTTCAGCAAGGATCGTAATACAAGATCCAAAAAAATTGTGGTAAATGTTTTGGACGAGTTACGGAAACTCAACCACCCCCAATCCATCCGATACTTGCACAAATTACTTCATGACGTGTAGAGGGCGGATGGCGTCCTCCGGAGGAGGAAATATGTCACCGCGACTGGCCCTCACGAAACGAAGGATGTCACTGATTGTAATAACGATCACAGAATGGAGTGGTGCGCGCGGAATGCATGATGACGCAGTATCACCGAGCTCTCCGACAGCCATAGCTTATACCCCTCGACGGGATGCTCAGATGCGTTCACACTCTCAAGCATCATGTATTATTTCGTTCTCAGAACATAAAGGGTTAGAGGTCGTGTAGCACTCATTCACGCGCTCAAGATATTTCAGCTACGTTGCAGGGGCTGCCCCCTGCATTCCCGTTTTGCCACACAGACTGCGTGTCGTACACCCGGGCCATCTGCGTTTTTTTTCAGTAAGAACTGTTCTGGTGTGGGGGAACACTCCCGGCAACGGCACGAGCAATAACAATTTAAAGGGGGGGAAAAGGGTTGTGGTCTTCTGCTCACATCCCCCCCGTCTTCGGGTTCAATGCACATATCCCCCTTTGCCTACATGCCGCGTCCACTTTTGTAAAACCCCTCTGATACTTGGATTAGCACCGTAACATCCCCCCAGTTGGCTTGGACAGACAAGGAAGGGAAGCCACGCGATATCCTAGACGATGGATCCGGGGTATTATATGCCAACCAAACGGAGGGAAGAAAACCCTGCCCATTTTTTTCCCGAAAGAAAAGGCCTTCCCCAGTACGCGCACTGCACGTATCGACTTGCTCACTTGGCGCGGCGCACATCCTCCAACCACTTTCCTGAAAGCTCGCCTGACCCCTCAACTGACTACAGCTCCTCAGACGCACAGTAACTGTACCACCCAACGCTATTGTGCCAATCGATAGAAAATATCACATTCGTCGCGCCTTCAATATGAAAGCTAGGCGAAAACAGAACGTCAAATACCGCAAAGAACCCAGCCCCTCCGTATAATCGTCTCCTATTGTCCACCTACTCCCGCCATTGTTGCACAGATCGCGACGGAAAATGCGAGATGACAGAGTATTTTTCGCATGACTTCAACATAGCAATCGCCTGCTGCCGACCGCAAGGGTAACCTCCTGAAAAACGTAGTGCCGCTGCCGAACTAACTGGGTTATTGTCCATGCCGGCACGTGCCGTTGGCCTAGAACATCACCCCCAGCGACATCCCGCTCATCCTCCCCAGCTTAGTGTGAACGTTTCAAAACTCGCCATCACGGAGCAGTAGCGAACAATTATTTCAATCAACCGTCCCGAAGCCCCGGATCCGACACCGTCAAGGCAGGTCAGTCGGTGTTTCGCGCCACCGTACTCAAAGAGGGACCACGGACGAGCTGCACGATCGTCGATCGGCTGTTCGAGAGGGGGCGTGAAAGACGGCGAGAGGCCGTGAATTACTCAGGCGTGGGCGCACGTACGGAAGTAGACGCGGGAGCGGGCGCAGGCACAAAAACGAACGTCCATACGCCCAACAACATGCTCGAGGGACGGTAGGGAAGAGAGGGAGAGGGAGGCCGAGAGCGGGAGAGAAAAAGACAGGGGGGTAAAAGGAGAGATCATGCACGAAATCACGCACACGCGGCCCCACCCTCACCTTCACACTCCGAACCGCCTCGGTTTTCATGTCGTCAGCCCTTTCCAACCGTTGTCGGCGAAGCGGACGCACCATTTCGACGACAAGGCGTTATATACCTGTCCGGGCAGCCCCGCGCGCCCCTTTCCGCCTTCGGTCTGATTGATGAGTTTCGTGCCGATCATAAATATTGTCAGCGCCTCCTTTCTACCCAGCGCGGGTTGTCTTCTCGCCCTGACGTCCCGCACTGCGGGGCAGCTCCATTCGCTGCTTGGATCGTACAAATTCCACAACGCGTGAAATGTGTCCAACTGCAGCGGAGTGAAGCTTTCCAGTAGCTCTCCGCTTCGGACACTCAGTTCCGATGCCTCCCCGTCGAGGTACCTGCTGCGGGACTCCCATTTCGCGACCCCGGCAGCGCTGACCACCCGCCTCTTGCCTATTGTTAGTGGCGTGCACACTGGGGCCGCCGTAGTCGAATGCCCTCCGAGTTCCACCACTCTATCTGCGCGAACTTGTCTCCCATGGGGTGCCAAAGGTTCGACGGCTTTGTGTAGAATGGCTTCAGCGATGCGATGGAGACCGTCCAGAAGCTCGGCACTCTGAACCTCATCTTGATGATGACGCTCAAGCCCTCAAGCACCATCTTTCCCAGCTTTTACGGACCAGTCCACTCCTTCTGAACGCGGTTAGGCCTCATACCCTGCCGGTGGAACGAGCTGTCGCACTTCCTCGCGAGGACGAGGTCGACTGTCACAATCCGGGTGCCCACCGACGGTCGTTGAATCGATACGTTCCGGCGTTGTCGCACCTTCTGCCTGCCCTCGTGAATCTTGTCGAATGCCTCCAAGACCTCTAGTAGATTGTTCCGACACCCTTCGCTCAACTTGCGCAAGCCTCGCGTGGCCTCCATGTCATCCAACTGAAGCACTCACGTGTAGAGGGACGTACGCGGGGTGCGGTCAAACAACGGCTGGAAAGTCTTCATTGCTGACGGCAGGGACGGATCTGACATGGCACGCTCAGTCCAGTATGCCAGAGGTACATACTCGTCCCAGCAGGTGGGCCATGCCTTGCATAGCTCGAACAGCACATACGCTGCACGTCCCTGCTCGCTCTACACTACCCTGGCCCCGCGGGTGCCGAGATCGATGTGCACCTTTAGCCAACGGCAGGGGTAATCCAATACGGTGGCTGTGGACTCGCCTCCTCCGTCAGCACGGACGAGCGAGGGCGCTCCAAACGTTAGACACAGGTCCAGGAGGAGGTGTTCCTTTGGGCCTCCTTAGAGGGGAGAAGGTATGCAAACAAAAACCGAGATGACTTGTCTACCACCAGCAACAAGTACTCGTTACCTGTCTCGGTCGTGTTGGGGATCCTCAGCAAATATACCTCCAATATTCCCCACGGCTCTAGGTACCTAGCAGGCAGAAGATATACGCTTGCTAGGCGTTCCCTCCCTACGCCGGCACACGAACGACAAGACGTACGCACTTGCGTCCCTGCACATCCTTGGGCAATGGAAGCGATCGCGCAGTAGTGAACGCGTCCTGCCGACTCCTGGGTGTCCGTGCTGGCAGTGTACTAACGCGGGCAAGTCGGCTTCCAAAACGCCTGGAACGAGCAGAACCGACGTGCGCCTAAATAGGACTCCACTCCACTCTATCTCGTGCCATACTAAGTCCTGACCGTCGAAGAGGTACCTCACCCCCTCCTTGTTGCCCTTCCGTTCTCCCCCCCGTCGTCTCTACTTCGCCCCCAAGTGTTTCTCTAACTTTACGGAGGACCGAGTCTTTCTTCAGCTGTCTCACCAAGCTCGGCAATTTCTTGCAAATTGCTCTTTAGACGGCTTCATCACCGCTTGTTCCGGCAGCTGCTCGCCATACGGCAACCCTCCTCTCTCGTGGGGGGTCCACCCGAGCTACCCCCGGGTACTGAAGTGGTCATCCCACGACTCGTTGATGCCACCGCTTACGGGGCCTGCTTCTCTGTACCGCCGCCTCCTCTGAACGCTGCTCGGCCACCCCCGTCGACGGCCAGCGCATCGATGCCGTGCGGAAAGGGGAGGCCGGCGCTGCCAGAGGGGCCGGCACCGCTCGAGCCATGAAAATTCGTCGAGCGAACGAAGCCGCACAAACGGTGCGGACGCACGTGCCGATTGCCGAAGCGCCACCCCTGGCGTGGTCACCCCTACCGCGGCAAGCTAGCCTTGAAACGCGAGGGTGCCCAGCTGCCTGTCAGTCAGGCCCTCTTCCCCAGATGTCTGCAGGGAGACGGCGCCGCGATAGGTCTGAGATATTCTGTCAACAATGGCTCCAAGAAGCGAGGGTGCATCGGGCGAGCATGCTTCGGTGGCGTGCGACGTGATCGCGACTCTCATGATACGTTGCTTGGCGGTCGAGCCGATTAGGCGTTAAGCGAACCGCTGCTCGGCTGTTCCGGCTGCATGTTCTTGAACTCGCTATTCTGGCCATACTCATCATCCCCCTTTGTGCACTGCCTACGCAAAGGAGAGCGCGAACAAACTGTACCGTTCGTTAAATACCCACGTATGTGAATAATATACTTTACATACTACTGGTGTAGTTGCTTGCGTGTATGCGATGACGCTGGTGTCAGCGGCATGTACTCCTGCTATTATGCGAGTTTTGCTCATATCGAAACTGGCACAGGTCTTCGCACAGATACCTTCGTCGTGTGTTCCTACTGCTGGGGACCATAAGGATGTCTCGACTCGTTACTTTTTTCTCGCCCCTGGAAGCCAACCACTAAACCGGAGTCAATCAGCCCGCATGAGCACGAGGTCATTCTACCAGCACCAAAAAACGACAAATAAATACGGGTCGGCACACCTAGAAAGATGTGCACATGATGCAGGTACCGTGTTGAAAACAGTATAACAAAGATCACGCGCTGGAGGGAACAACATGACTGCCGCGCGTATTGGACAGTTCCGGTGGGGGTGAGGCGAAAATGCATCGCAAGCGTGGTTACCATCCTTCCAAGCTACGGCCCTAAGTGGGGAGGCACAGCGGATAATGGAAACACTGGAAACGGACAATGCTGGGTATTGGTGGAAACGCGTGCGGCGTGCATGTACCTTGCTGAATTTGGGTGCAGAGTATATCGGTAAATTATGTCAATTGTCCCGTTGCACTGGTAACGGGCAATACTGGACATTATGAAACAAAATGGTACAACACGCCCGTGCCGGTGCTAGTTGAATGTGTATAAAGCATGCCGGTTGAGTTCAAGCAGTGTAGCCCTACGTAGTCACAATTTCGTGCGGTATGCCGGTACCTTGTAAAGGAACGTGAACAACTAGATCGCACATGCGGCTAACAAGTCATCTCTTCTCGTTCTCGTGTTTTCCTCTCCGAGCCCTCTGGCGGGCAAGCCGGCAGTACGGCATTCCGCCGATCCGTCTCAGCTCCCTGTTCCCCTCGAGCTGTTTCCCGTTGACGTTCCAAGGGGGGTGGTCCCATGCTTCGTGCGCGAGGAGTATCTAACTTCCTTGCTGGCTAGCGTACTATATATTTCGGTGCATAAGGTAATGCTATATCTATTATGGGGCCTGCAATAGGAATGAGCGCGTGGTTTACTGCTCTGGTGGTGTATTCTCCTTATGTGTGTTTACTCAGTACCAGTTTAAATCACTTAGTGTGATCCGTATGGAGGACATTATTTTGTCTGGCGGGGTGCGCAACTGGCCCCACTCCTCATATGAGTTCGCAAAGCTTAACTGTAACAAGGGGTGGACGCTGCGTACTAAAAATAAACTATGTGCCGCGGTAGACTGCGGAATACATCCATCCATCAAACAGACCTACGTTGAACACGTGAGAGGGGGCGTATAGTGCTACTACAATCACTTATGTATCGGAGCTCAAGTGGTCCGGGCTCTGCTAAACATGGCGTACGCCACTGTTTCTCGCGGGGGGGCGGGGTCAGCTCTCATTGACCCACATCGAACCTCCCACAGCGTGCAGCCGCGAAATCCACGTGGTGTCCGCCCGCGTTGCCGCTTGGAGACCGTGGTGCCAACCAGCCATGACTAACCAAAGGTTTCTCTGAACGACGAAGTCAGTCATGACCCCCCCACTGCACCTAGGGTTCACTATTGCTCTTTACGCTGTGGTTCACTATTGTTGATTCGACAAGTGGAATTTGGAGCGACCTTGCCCCCCTGTGAATCAAGCAGAGAAAGTTTGGTGCCAGAACACGGCGCAGACGTATGGTGCGATACACGGGCTGCAGGATGGACCCGTCGAACAGAACCCCATCGAATGCATGTGAGATGTAAGTGAGACTGCTACACTCCTGCACTCCGAATCTCTTAGAGCTCGGACTCCGCTGAACGACTCCTACAACGCAACCCCCTTTCGAGGGGGGTAAACTCAGCCCTCGTTCCCCCGTGCTACACCTCTTACAGCACCGCTTACAGATTCGGGGCTGGTCATCACCTCTGAGGTGGCGAGCCTCCGTCGGCTTTGTGGTGTTATATCTTCTATGTAAACTCGGGAGTAACGGCACCGAGCAACGCGTGGACTGGGAGCAAGCTCGCCTCAGCCGGAGGCAGCCGTGGATGATTGCCCTCTTCACCATATGTCGTTCATTTTGGGGAGTGCTTGCCTAGTGGCGCAACTACTTACCCACGAGGCGCCGCTGTGCTGTTGTAAGAGATACCACGTACGGATCTACCCAGTAAGGAATCAGAGGAAAAACGGAAAGTCCCCAAGAACTCCCTTACACCTCAGAAGATAATCGATCAGCAGGAGCAAATTCAACCAACAAGTTAAAAGAAAGCCTGCACAAAGGAGTATATTTCAGCGCTCAAAGGCCGCTTGCAGGCTACCGGATCGGCGGCCATGTCACAGAGTCGAGCGGCGCGAGTGTCATGCATGATGGCGTAGTATAGGCAGGCTCTCCGTGTTCAAATAACGATGATATGCGACGAGTGGATACGCTCCAACAGCCACACTACAGTAGGCTGCGAGCTAGCCAATGATGATACGCTTCAACAGCCACACTAGGCTGTAGGCCAGCCACTGCACACACGCAGTGTCAATAAGATAGTTCAATATGTCTTTATTATGTTGGCCCGGAAAGAGGTAGACGAATGCAGGGGGAAAGGTGGAGTGAGCATGTGGGTCAACTCTCCACAGCTCAGTAACAACTACTCGTAGCCGAATACCAGAAGCCTCCTCGCATAGCGCCTACTCGTACATACCCATGAGACTGCTCGTAGGCGATACCACGAGACACTATCTGTAACTGTAACTTCGTGACACAACGTATGTGATCGCAACTTATTGCTAGGCTGTTCGGTGAGACAAGGTATATCGAACACCCTCCGTGGCGCCGGATCAACTAGAAAGCCTCGACAACACAACAAACATCAGTCGCGAACAACAAAATATTAGTCTATATCCCTAACAAAAAATCGCGGTGTTTCTCAAAACTCTCTTTGCCAAAAGCCTTCGTGAGAATGTCGGCATGCTGGTCTTCCGACCGGAGATACTTAACCGATAAGTCTCCCTTCCCCACCAACTCGCGCAGAAAATGGTACCTTATGGCGATGTGCTTACTGTTAAATGAGCTCAATGTTTTTTTTGGCTAAGTCTATCGCCCCTTTGTTGTCTTCAAACACTCCAATGCTCGGCGACCCTAGACTGGGCATCGGAAAAACCAAGACTCCTCTCACGTAAAGAGCTTCCTCCACCCCGTCGGCCATAGCTACATACTCATTCTCTGTGGTAAATAGGGTGACGCACTTCTGCGTCCTAGAAAACCACGACACAAGTGCACCCCCGCAACGGACAGCCACACCAGAGACCGAACGCCTATCGTCGGCCTTGTGTGCGTAGTCCGCGTCCACGTACATCTTCAAGTCATACTCCAACTGCACGTCCTCTAGTTTACCATCCCTTTTGAACGTCAGACCCAAATGATCCGTAGCGCTCAGGTACTCGATAATCTTCCTAACCGCCTTAGCATGTACTTCTTTAGGGTCATGTGATAACCGCGCAACCGCCCGCACTGCATTGGCGATGTCCGGCTTGGTCTGATTCGCAATCCACATCAGATTCCCCACCATTTCGCGGTAACTCGCGTCCAACACAGGGTCCTCATCACTCACGTGCTTGAGGTCCAACGACGGAGAAGCGGTGATGGGGCTTGTTTTGGTGATTCCGTAACGCTCGACAACATTTCGAATAAGTTGAGTATGCGAAATCTCCAAGGTTCCCTTCTCACGATCCCTCTTGTACTCGCTACCCATGTACCACGTCACCTCGCCAAGGTG
>JBBMHQ010059087.1:0-30089 GCA_037834295.1 Postelsia palmaeformis
CACTGGGTGTACTGATGAAGTTGGGTAGAAAGGACGATTTAATGTGAAGACAACCTCAACAACAACAGTACGCTCACCCGGAGTGCCTTGGAGTATGCACCCTGAAATACTCTGAGTAGTAGTTGTTCCTCGGGATATGAAACGCTGGAATACTCCGAGTATTGAAGTTTTCGCAGTACGAAATGCCCAGGTACTCCGAGTACTTGAAGCAGAAGCACTACAAGATCTTCAAATGCTTCAAGTACAACGAGTATTCCAGAGTATTAAACATTCGAAAATTCCGACTAGAAGCTGTATTGAGAGTGATCATACCGGAAATACTCCAAGTACGAGCAGTATCCCGGAGTATCAAGCCCTGAAATACTCCGGGTATACCAAGTGCCTGGGGTTGTTATCTCCGATACTCGGTACTGTACTCCAAGGTACTCGGAGCACGTATCTGCTTTTTCTCATATTAATATATTACGAGCATCGTCTGGCCCTTGCTCTGGGCGACCCAATCCGGCACACTCCTCTGTTGATGACCACCACAATGACAGCCGTTCGTCGTGCAGATACGTATCGTACGGCATGTGTGTCAATTATACCTTACCAGTTATGCTGCAGTCTCTATCATCCTCGGTTTTGTGTTGGTAGGTTCGACATCATTTTCATTTGATTATCCTACCAGCACGGTCGTCTGACCTCTGCTCTGACACCTCGATTTAAGACACCTCACTCATCTTGTCGATGAATGTGATAATACTGAGCCGGCGTCCCTGGTGGCTCGGCAGGTAGTCCGCGCGTCTATCAAAATCAATTTCGTGGGATCAAGTCTCACCGAGTGCATGATCAGATGCTTTTTCTTTCGAAAACAATTTGACTAGGGGAAAGCGCGAGAGCGTGAGTTAGCTACATTCGATGAAAGTCGAGGGGCAGTAGGAGTGCTGAACCACATGCGCTAGAGAAAAACGGCACGTACCGGGGGGAAGAAGGGTGGACACCAGTGACCACGGTTTTCACATCAGGTCGTCGAGGGTAAAAACCTCCCACGAGGTAGGCTGGAAATGGAAAGTGATTGGGAAAAAAAATGTGTATATTTAAAAACTGACGACCGTGTATTCCGATATTTTGGCGTCCGATCTTGCGAGCACTCCTTTCACCCGTGGCATTTGGATCTTCAGTACTACTTGCACTTGAACTTACTCGCAACATTCAGGCAGTATTTTGAGGTTTCACGTTGAGTAGCGCCCACACTCGCATTCATTCGCGATGTTCAGGCCGCAATCACCCTAATAGTCTCAGCAATCAGAGTACGTAATCGGCTACATACGTAAACAGCCGATAGTTCGAGTATGGTCCCTCTGCGGTGCGTTTGTTGTATTACGCGCAGATTGTATCGCATCGTACTGCTGCAACCAACGACTTTTAGAGGTGCAGTGTTAGATCTCAGAGGTGGAGCAAGCACATGGAATACATATCCCGTAATTCACAATCGTAACGCTCCTTGAGGTCCCACAAAAAGTGACTTAGAAAGTGGTTTTATGAATATCAAGCACGGGGCCATAATTTAGTCCATCCTATGTATTGGTTCACCTTCTATAGCACCTGTATTACAATAAGGAGCATCAATAAATGCTCCTCCTAATGGGTCGTGTGTATGCCCGTCTGGGTATACCTGTAAACGGCCAAAAACCTCTGCTGAAAGCTGACAGAGCGTGGCTTTATATAATTTCCGTGAATATTAACGTTTACCCTCCGTCCTCCGTCCTTCGTCTGCACCTCTGTTCGTTTTTCTTTTTCCGGGGTGCGACTCGTACACTGACTGGTTCAGACACGCTCGGGCTTGATAGACGCCCGCTATTTTGACGCACCGTCCACTGCTGCTCGTGTCGGAAGCCGTGCCGAGATCGGAGAGCTAGGCGGGAGTAACTGTCAGAATGGGTTGCCAAATAATTTTCACTGGGAAAAAATTACTTTGGACCTCATCCAATAAATGCCACATATGCAGGCCGGATTTTATATCTGTTGCTTTGACCTGCTTCTCGTCCTGCTGAGCACAAACCAACACCACACTGCCACGACCACGACCACCACTACCACCACAAACACCATCGCCACCAGCGGAGCAACAGGAGTACCAGAAGCTTGCTGCTTGTGGTGGGTGGTGGTCGTGATGGTGTAGTGGTCTGTGTGTGTGATGTTGTTGCGCGCTTGCGCTGTCTCTCACTGTAGTTGTTGCTTTGACCTGGTACTATCTGTTGCTTTGACCTGCTACTCGTACTGCTGAGCTCAAACCAACACCACACTACCACGACCACCACCACCACCACCAACACAAAATAGTCCTGTCCTCTGGTGGTGTTAGTACTCGTGGGGGTGCTCGTGCTGGCTGGGGTTCGTGTGGTGGTGGTGTCGTGGGCCCGTGGTGTGATATGTGTGTATGCTGGCTAACCGTTTACTGTAATGGCATACTCGTACTGCAATCGCATACCTGTATATAATATTGCCTTTTTTGAGTCGCTGTGCTTGCTCGATCATTGAACGAGAAGAGCAGGAGCATCATTATTCCCACAGGACTCCACAACACCTTGACCACCACAAAAACCACCGCCATCAGCCGATCAACGGGAGCACCAGAAGCTTGCTGCTCGTGGCGGCTGGTGTTTGTGATGGTGTAGTGGTCTCTGTGTGTTATGTTGACTGTGAGTTCACTCGGTGCTCTCGAGCTGTTATTCTGTAGTTTTTGCCTGGTGTACTCCTCTCTCGAGAAGAACGCTCGAGAAGAACGAGCACCAGTGTGACATACATATAATATACTGGTATAAATACTGCTGTGTAAATTATACCAGTTTTAATATCACACCCACCAACCAAAATACTTGCCCATGAGACAACAAAAGTTTTTGTGCTGACACAAATCGCTTACAATGCAGATCGATCTAATAATCGATGACAAATAATTGCAGGAACACAGCAAAAAGAGAAGAGCCGCCAACGCAGTAGCTTAATGCAGTCAGGAAGTTGACAACTTGAAGGCGTCTGTCACGCTCCTAATTCCCACCGTTATTGTTATGAGGAGCTTTTGGGGCGAGGAGGGATATTATGGCGAGGAGGGCGTTAGCCCGACGAGCTTGAAAGACGCTCTTCCTAATGGGTCGTGTGTATACCCGTCTGGGTAAGACCACAATCGGACAAGTAAAAAAAACTGAAAGCTGCCAGAACGTGGCTTTAATTAATAAATTCCTAATATTGAGGTTTGCACTACCCTCGTCTGCACTTTCCTCGTCTGTTCGTTTTTCTTTTTTCGGGGTGCGACGGGTACACTGGACTGATTCAGACACGCCCGGAACTGATAGACGCCCGCTTTTTTTGCGCCCCGTCCTGTGCTGCACGTGTCAAAATCCGTGCCGTGATCGAAGAGCTTGGCGATGATGACTGTCAGGATAGGTTGCCAAAGAATTTTCACAGAAAAAAGGAAACTTTACGCAAGTCCCTGGGAACTTTGACTGAACGCTCCGCGCTCTCTCGAGCACGAAGCACGAAGTCAAAACCGCGAAGTCACACACACGGAGACCACCACCACCACCACTAGTAGCTATGTCGAAGATGCCTAGTCTGGCAATAATAGTCCTATCCTCTGTTGGTGTTGGTACTGGTGGTGGTGCTCGTGGTGGCTGGGGTTCGCGTGGTGGTGGTGTCGTGGGACTGTGGTGTGTGATGTGCGTGTGACTTGGCTGAGCGTTGCTGTAATGGCATACTTGTATATATTATGACTGTTTATGAGTCGGTGCTGTGCTTGCTTGATCATCGAACAAGAAGAGCAAGAAAATCATCATACCCACAAGACTCTACAACACCTCCACCACCACAAACACCACCGCCACCAGCTGAGCAACGGGAGCACCAGAAGCTTGCTGCTCGTGGCGGCTGGTGTTTGTGATGGTGTAGTGGTCTCTGTGTGTTATGTTGGCTGTGAGCTTCGTGTCACTCGGTGCTCGCGAGCGATGATTATGCGGCTTTTGCCTTGTGTACTCCTCTCGAGAAGAACGAGCGCCAGTATCACATACATATAATATACTGGTATAAAT
This sequence comes from Postelsia palmaeformis, assembly GCA_037834295.1. Taxonomy (NCBI): domain Eukaryota; class Phaeophyceae; order Laminariales; family Laminariaceae; genus Postelsia; species Postelsia palmaeformis. Next base: position 4,071 of record JBBMHQ010059087.1, read on the forward strand.
ACTGCTGTGGAAATTATTCCAGTTGTCAATCACACCCACCAACCAAAATACTTGCCCATGAGCCAAAAAGGGTTTATGTGCTGACACAAATCGCTTAGAATACAAATCGATCAAATCGATGACAATAAATTGCAGGAACACAGCAAAGAGAGAAGAACCGCCAACGCAGTAGCTTAATGCAGGTAAGAGGCTGACAACTTGAAGGCGTCTGTCACTCTCCTCATTTCCATCGTTCTTGTCTACAGGGATTTGGCCCGACCGCTGTGAGGGCGGGAGGGTCTTCTTTCCCCTATTTAACTGTATTCGTTAACTGTGTGCGGACAGTTTTTGAAAGACCGAATCGAAAAAAATCAGTTTCCCGCCCACCACAACCCATCACGCCGAACAAGGACGAGAACGAAAGGCCTCGTACGATCGTATGATATGTACAAAGAACGTTGGGAATGCCACACTGACTGACTGCTCTCTGTGGTTTCTATGCTGCACGGCAAGAAGTAGAACAGTAAATAGAAGTAGTAGTGCAGTAGTACCGGGCACGGGTAGAGGAGGAATCACTCCAACCCGCTTTTCAGAGTGTTTTACTTCACTACCTGTTCACGCGTGCCTGCATATGAGTGCCCGGCTCGAGCGGCGGAGGTCGTTCTGGTAATAATTTGGAAGCTGTTATGCAGCAGGAGCAGAACGAAGGTCTCACATTTTTGCTCAATACCCCTAGCACAAGCGGCTGCCTCAGTGCCGGCTGCTGCCTCTGTGTCGGGTCTTTTAGCTGAACATAAGACGGCCAGACGTAAACCCTGCATCGTTCAGAGACACCAGTCTACTACAACAAGTCCCACAAGTGTATACGTGGTCGTTTTTTTTCTCGAAGTGACTTAGGCTACTTTCCGGCTGCAACACATTTTTGAATCGTTACGTATGGTGTAGTGAGCCCTTTTACTCAAGACAAGAACCTCTCTCCGGCGCTCCGGCTGGATGACGTTGCTGCAGACCAACCATCGTCCAGAAAGCTGAACAGACGATTCTAGCATAAGAATGTCTCAATTTCTGTGTGTAAGGAATGATATTAATATGGTGCCCATCTAGCCGTTATACACGCAGGCAGAGTAGAGATTGCAGTACTTCTACCTGCTAGAGTAGTATAAACTAGACCAAGGGCAGCAAGCGCGCCTGGGGCTAGTCGTGGACTCCTGCTGGCCCTGCTCTGCTCCGCTTGTGATGCGGAGCGCTTGAATGTGATGCTTTTTGGGCTTTCTCTGCTACCAGTGTTTCTCACTGCGATAACTACGAAACAACAACGTAATTTTGGTTCGCTATTGGAAAACATGCTCAAGAAATCGTGGCTCAGTGCTTCACAAATAATTGGGAAACTCGGTGTAAGAGATGAAGCTCAACCTGACCAACAAGAGAGGGAAGTAGACATATGTGAAGCACCTGCGATCGACATCCACACAGTAAAATATACACTATCAAAGCATTGAAAAGAAAAACGAGGAAATAAGCTTTCGAGAGCGCGGCGAGACGAAAAAGTGCCCTATAATACATGCCCTATAATACATGCCCTATAATACATGAAACGGTTGATGAGAGCCCAGAACAAAAAGAAGCGACCGTGTAAGAGATGCACCGATTGCTGATAGTCTGGCACAAACGAATTTCCCATTTTTAAGACAGACAAGGTATTGGTGATGTGTGCACATACTCTGGGGCATTTGGCCTCGACGCCAGAGGTCTGACATATGTGACGCCGACGTGGTTCTGTGAGGTGCTACGGAAGTTTTACTCCGCGCGACCGGAGACGGTTCCCTGATCGCGTGCAATCGTCGTGCGCATCATGGGGGTCCCGCAGGCGTTGTGTTGGCAGCATGAAGAAACCTTTACGTAACACGTCGTGCGATGTCGTTGTATGTATTTCCTCAGGTTCTTCAAGTCGCATACTGGTCTGTGCCCAAGGTTCCCGCCGCTTCTTCAAGCAGAACCATGCATCGGAGAGGCTCAAGGTCCGAGGCAGGGCTACGGAGGGTGACACTCAGGTAGAAGCTCTACACAGCGTGTTTACCCCATTCTTAGTGTAGCGCCTGCAAAGTGTTCCCTCAGTCGAATGTGCGTTAGAGTCTAATATTTACGTCCTCACTCTTGTTTGTTTTCGGAGGTGAGAAAAAGAGGGGCTACTCTATTTCTCCTTCCCTTGACGCCCCCTTTGGCACTCCCTCCTCCCCCTCCCCTGCGACAACTGCGCTAGCCTATTAAATGAATACACCCTGTTTTTGCAACGTCGCGATAAGCAGGGTCAAGAGCCCAGGAGCTTGACGAGAAAACTATGTTTGTAGAGGGTCAGTGGACTGTTAAACGGAACGGCAAATACTACGTAGCCAGCGTGGAAGATCAGCCGTGGGGCTCTAATGTTTATACCTCCGATGCCACTGTGGTAAATACCCTCTGCCAGGCCGGGGATAAGGATGCGAGAAGTACGCCGCGTGCCCGTTAAACAGCTGCGCAGTGAATGCTTTCTTACTTTGTTTTTTTAGCATATCCGGCGTCTGGCTGTATCCTATTCTTGTTGTCGCTGTTGGGGTATTGTTCCTGCGGTTTCAGCTGGCCTCCGCAGTGGATCGTTGATGCAGGCAGTTTGAGTAGGCGCGTCATGCGGACGTATTCCTAGCTTTGTTATTTTAATTTATGTATTTGCCTCCCGACAAAGTGCAGGGTGTTATCCATTCAGAATGAAAAAGCTGACATAATTTACCAAACAGTGATTGTGTTCGCGGTCCGACAATGCGCGATTAAGAAACATAGCTTTCCTCGAAAGAAAAAAAAACAAGGGAACCGAAACAACAGGGAAACCTATGCACGAAGTCTAACTCTCTTCTTTACTACTTCGGCTTAACCTTTACCTAATCCATTTACTTTCATTTCATTTTTTTTCTTCATATTTGTTCGTTTGCAATTGATAAACAGGATGAGGAAATCATGCTCCTGGGGTTCATGCCGCATGCTTCGGGATTTTTTCCTTGTCATGGACGGAACGCTCCGTACCGCTGCAAGGGCTATGGATATGCGGCAGTATGCACGATAGTCGGGATTGAGAAGATGGGGGTTGAAGCGGTAGCAGGATTGGGTACGGGGGCGGGAGCAGGGGTAGCGCCGAGAGTAGTACTTCCGATTAGTCGAAACCCTTGCCGAGGGTGGTGTGGGGAGAAGCGCGGCGGCGGTAGGGGCGCGGGTGGTGGCGGAAGCGGAGGTTGTGCAATCCAGCATAGCCAAGTCCACGGAAATGATGGTCTTGGGGGTAGCCAGGGGGGAAGCACCGCGTAGTGTAGAGGGTTTTAGTTCCATCTGAACTTTTTAGGCGTTTTCTATTGGGTATTGACTGCTAGAATGCTGTACATATGAAATCAAACGCAATCCGGTACTACTAGGTATTTGCCCAATGAACTTGTTGTGTTGCGTTTTGAACAGCGTGCTTGTGGGTATGTTGTGTATAGGAAGGGACGCGGCATGTTGTTTATGAATCGATTCGCTCTTGCGGGTATTCCTTGCGTTGTTGTTACTGGTTGGATATTACCTGATATGTGTTCTTGTCGATTTGTTGTGTTATTATGTATCATTTGATGTTTTGGGTGCTCAGCGTTCACTTTGCCGCCGTGCTGCTCCCTTGTGATGATTTATGTACGGTATTGTACAAGTAGCTCTTACCCTACCACGACCATGTTTACTGCTGTTGTGCAGAATGTGTTCATGTGTGTGTACGCGTGTTGCAGGTTGCAGCCAAGTACAATTCCGTGTGAGAATAGAAGAACTGTTTGTTCCATTAAAGTAGGATCTGCGTTTTGTCCGACGGCGAACGTACCGCTGGTAGCAATAATATACTGCTGCGACGAGATAACGCCCAGGGAGAGCAATGACCGAGGCCGTTCATTGCCACTGACTTTAACGATATATTCATAGCGGGGTGCGTGAGGCTTTCACTATTTGGGGTTTGACTGATGTTGTGTTTGTCCATCAGAGTGCTCGTTTCCCCATGTGGCGGAAAATAGATTGCGTCTATGCTATGTTTTTATCACAGTGCGAGACCTGCAAAGCACCGGTTCCAACGAACGCCGGCTGTACAAAAGCAGGCATGCACACGGTAGCCCGTGGACCTGGTTTTGTTTCAACGTCCCCCGGGCTGGCCACCGTGCCCAGGTTATTTCACATTCGAATCGAAAATGTCATGTGGCTACAATGCATTGCAGCGCAGCCGCTTTTCTGCAGGGGGGGCAGCATCAGCATCATATTGATCGTAGTGTATTTTAGTACTATGATAATACTACAAGCTTTGCTAATACTTTACGTATAATGCACATACGAAAGGTGCTCGCATGTAACACTCGAAATGCTACGAGTACTACTCTTGTTACCGAGACGATACGCGTACCCAACCTCGTACGTTTCACTATGGCTACGTAAACTCCAGCAGTTGTAGTACCACAATAAACATCACTACAGCTGCAGTGTGCTTAGTGTGTACAGCCACTACTACCACTATCGTTACTACTGCTGTACCTACGACTACTGATCAAAATAGGGCGATGATGGAGTCTGTTTGACAACATTTCCCGACGTACGACACCCTGACAAATCATCAAGCAGCAGAGTGGAGTGTTGCAGCAGTACCGCTACTGCTCCACGACGTTGTAACCAGCCCCGAGGCGCATACAGCAAAACCCAGCATGCTTCGTACGCTGTTTCAAGACCAATCAGTCGTGTTTTGCTTCGTGCAAGCGCGTGCTACAGGCAGGCAGGCACAAGTCTGAATACAGTGCTGCACACAACTAGGCCACTTTGGCCCAGCGAAGGACACGAGTTTGGGCCACAGGCAAGCACCCACGACGAAGAGTGGCAGGTAAGATTATCTTTGGCCCTGTATCATACGACGACATTAAGCGTGTGATGAGTATTTCAATTTTTACTAGTATCGAGCGCTTATTAAAGACAATCGCTGCAGAAATTGTAAGTATCATATTAAACAATAATGGACAGATGGGCCCATGGAGTGCCCATTGCCCAATTTTCACTTGAAAAAACAAACAAACAAAAAACAGTGACCAAAATACCTCTTCCCCGGTGGCTCGGTGTGCCAGCTGCATTGCTGTGTCTGTTGTTTCATCGTCGAATCGTCTTCTGCTGTGGATATGCTGCATAAGGTGACTCGCGTTCTGTTACGCGCGCTGTGTGCAATGAGAGCAAGAGTCCCCATTATCGTATCCTTTACAGCTTCAGGTGTATTCGTGTATTGATGTTCGGGTCGTCCACCTACTGTAAAAGCAAGGTCAGCAAGGTTCTAGGCTATACAGCCCGCGGGCGGGGTGTTTTCTAAGTACTTAGGTCCTTCGATTTGAATTCGAATGAGCCCTCAGGCATCAAATCGATCGTGTATATGGTACGTACGTGTAGTCGTTACAATATAATATCCCAAGTATATAGACGCCGTCCTTGTTGTGGTAGATGCTGCAGTTCACGCCATGTACATTTTTGTCATTTTTCACTACATGCCGTGGCATATGTACCGTGGCACTACCTGCGGCAAATCTTCCATAGAATACCACGCGGCATACCACCGAACCCTCCATAGACTTCGACGGCATACCATGGAGTCCTCACTCTAACACTAACCCCAACGCTAACCCCAACCTAGGTGTTGTGAATATTGGGACGCCATGGGGCTTGCCATGATTATCCGTGGGGTTGCCATGGAGTGCCGTGGTGGTTGCCGCGGAGTCACCACCAGTGGCATGCCACGGCACCCAACACAGCATGCCATGAAAATATGTGTCACACCGTGGGATGCTGTGGGGATGCGATAGTGTGTCATGGCTGTTACCACGTCCATACCACGCAAAATGCACAACGATCGTTACCCTCCCGGACAAAAAAATAGTCTGTGGTTGAAAAGCAGGCAATGCAGTACCCAAACACATCGAGTGATGCACAGATACAGCATAGCTATTCGCCCACGTGCACGCACAAACACAGCAGCACATAATGTTTTCGCCTACTCATCCTGTCGGGTGCCAGGATTGTAAGCTGTGGCAAGCTGATTTTTCCACGCCCTTCAGTGCATACCTGGTATTTTTGTTCCCTCTGTTTGGCCTGTGCCCCCGGCGAAAACAATCAAGACATCGCTACCCTGGTATTTGAATAATCATGAGCCATCCGTATCGAAACCAGACAAGTCCCCTTTACCACTCCCGCTGAAAAACACTTTTGTCTGACGAACTCCAGAGTGCGCATTTAGCACTGGGACCTGAAACAACTTGTCCAGATAGGCTCCCCGTGTTGTTCTTATTTTCAATTTGTCGGCAAGTGGTCGTACCAGGAGAAGTCTTCGAAAACAAACCGAAAATTCACAATCAAATGTACCTGGTATACGTATGCCACTATCATACGGAACTCAAGACGTGCAAAACTACATGTGCACGTCCTCGCCGATCATGTATGACCCCACTATTAAATAGCAACCGTCAAACTCACCGCGACCCCGCCAGTCGTTCATCAGTCACCCCTACAAGCACTCGTTGTGCGCTTAGGCGAATATCTGAACCGATGTCGGCCTGCTACACGTTAAAATTTGTCTTTGGCTGTACGAATGGGTTTCTGAAGAAGGCATCGCACAAAGAAAACACCCGAAAATCACGGCGGGCATTGCATGCACCGCGAGCCGTTCCCATCGGATACACTAAGGGCCAACAGCCTCGGCGGCGGTTGTTTCCCCCTCTGTTGATGTTGTGTATGTGGACCCGTTGAGGTCTTTATGTGCTCATGCGATGTACCAGGTTTCGATCAGCCGATATATACAAGAATACAAGTTTTCACTTCGGAGAGGCATGGGCATAGCGTATGAGAAGACTCTTGTCGAAATACGTATTCGATTACTAATGGGTATGTTTGAGGTTTTCCATCAATTGCAGCCACGTACTGCGAATAGGGCAATACCTCAAAGGTACCTGCTAACAACCATAAAAAGTTTGAATTGGGGAAGTAGGAGTGCAATATGCAGATGAGGGTGACGCAAGAGAGCAGTTCTAAAGACCGAAAGAGCAGGTACCTGGTAGTAGTTGATTCGTACAGTTCGTCTGAGAGATGAAGGCAACATGATCGTGATATGCAAGTACGATAACTAACTGTCAGTAGACACTTCTTGAACGAACCGGTGCAATATTAGACACACATCCTGCGTCACCTTACGGTTCTTCGGCGAACGGAAACCTTTATCGAATGGAAAAACCAACTGCAACCGCAGTACCGCATGGAAAAACGCCTTCAAGAAGCGTCGCAGTGGCCCCAGGGCCGGCGTGAAACGGGAAAAAATTCGGAGCGACGGAAGCACTGGTGGACATTTCCTCGCAAACGCGGGTGGCAATAATAATACTACAAACGAAAGCAACGACCAGGCACACCCAAGGCCCATTTTAAAAACAGGATCCTTCGCAAAATAGCGAAGGTCGACAGCACCCAAAGATGATGGAGAAAAATCAGTCAGACCTTGACAAACGCCAAGGCGCTAGCTTGATGAAGCCGATTCAACATTCGGCACTTTTCTTGGGTGAAGGAAACCCCTCACGAAAACAAATGGAGTAGGCCGCTCCCCACGTTTGAACCAAAAGCACCCGCTGGCGAACGTGCAAGTACACGCACAACGGATGCTTGCCCAAAATACTGAAATATCATGGAAACAGGCGGACGCCGCAGCGAAATACCCGCGAAGACCTCTTATCTCATATCTCAGGCGCAGACGAGAGGCAGATCAACTGTGTATGGTACTCATGACAAAAGACCACGACAGACACGAGAACAGACGGTTAAAGTACGAAGATCTATTCCGAATCCGAAGCGAGCAGATCGACCGCCACAGCCTCGCGATTGGTGGCGCTTTTCTCCAGTTCCACACGAGCCTTTTCGCTGAACTTTGCGTGGCGTTCGTCCTGAACTGGCCCGACGTGGGCGATGAAAAGCTTCCAAGGGCGCTTGGAGAACGAGAAGTGCAGGGGGGGGTCTTGCGCAGGCAGCTCAAGATGTCGTTGTCCTCGATGGTTCCTTTGTAGTAGACGCAAACCTTCCCGACCAGCAAAAAAACATTTTGGACAACAAACGGACAACACAGAAAGTACTTGTGAATTGCGGCCGTGCCTGGTCCGTTATAACCGAGTAGTATTTTTCGAGAATTCGATGATGTCTGGGGAGGATTTACGTCACGTTTCGTGAAGCCCTGGGGGTGTTCACCATAGAGGGCAAAATGTTGCTTTTTAAGCCTCTGCCGCCGTCCCGGTCAACCTCTGCTCTATCCTGTCTCCTCTGCTCTGTTTTTACAGGGGGCCATAGTTAATAGGACCTGGGGTTCACACAAAAGCCTATTTATTTACCTATTCATAGTAACAATATCTTGTCCTTTTTACTATGGTCCTCCGTAATAATACGAACGATGTAGTGGGGAAAATCGCAAGCTAGCTTGGTCCTAGGCCAGACCTTCACTGAAGGGAGGCTGGAACGGACGGTCGAAGCGAGAAACGAGCTCAGACCGAAGAGTTAAAAGGAGTGGGTGGGTCTAGAGACTGGCAAGAAGATGACCTAAAGCCTGGCAATAGAGTGTGACTTTGAGCACAATGCCACACTGGAGAGACGGAGGAGCAAGCATCTATCTCTCGTGGGAAGCGCCAGGCAGCGCCGAAATCGAGAAACACAATGCTGGTGATGCTGTCGGAGAGTGCGGGTTGCTGTGTATTGTTCATGAGTAGTGCGAGTATAGTTGCAACAGGTATGTACCTGGTGCGCAATGCCTGGTACTTCGTCCACAAATAAAAAGACCGCCGGAATATCCATTTTGTTGCCCAAATGTTAATTATATATCCGGACAGGGGGGTGCTGTGTATGCATGCTGCTACTGCTTCTTGGACTACTGCCGTAGTATGCACCTGTTATATCAACCAGGTGTATGCATTTATCTATTTAACCAGTGCTGTACTGTAGGTGTAACCTACCGGGATAATCCGCACAATACTACTACTGCTTCACGACTACCAGGTAAGTATATAAACAGCAGCACGACTACGACTGGACTACAGCCATACCTGGCACGTATAAAACAAGGGTATATACTTCCCTTTGTACCGACACCAGGAAATTCCAAGCACCACGTTTTGATATCCCCGTGTACGACGCAAGAGAACACACACCCTCGAATGAAGCCGGACCGATTTTCTCGATATAAAGTCGAGCAGAATACGATAAATAGTGCACTCTGTGGAACCAACACACAGGTAGATACTATCATCAATCATGCTGGGCACTGGCTGACTCAGCCAGTAGGGATAGTACTACTGTCGTCAGAATCACACTTAGAAGACAAGGTAGCAGCAGTATACTAGCCGGGGGTGGCGGTCGCTGTTATAAACGACGAAAATATCTCAAAGCATGTCGGAAAACATGCATGCACCGTGTGGCGCTGATGTGGCGATCTTGTGAGAAAATGGCGAAGGTTCGTATGAGCTCCCTCTTTTACCTCTTTCTTTTTTCGCTTCTCTTGGCTAACCTATTTCTTCGCGGGACGCTCTCGGTTGGTTTACAATAATGTCGCGCGTTTCTGGGACGTACGCATGAATAAATAAGTCCACTGGTGATTTTACTAACCGGGTCAGTACGTATATATTACTATCGCCAGTAGTATACTGCAGATTGCGGCAAGTACATTATTATGGCAAGCACGTTACCTGGCATCTGCAAGGAAGTGCCCAGCACTCATCATGAAAGCATCGCTCGACATTTGTACTCTCCCCGGTGTTGAAAAACATATTTTGGATAATTCGTCCCAGGGGTATATGTGAAATGCAGCATAACACGACACACTACTGTTGCTGTAGTTCACCCTCGGTACCTGAAACACGCACCGACTGTCTGTTGCCTCGAGAATGTTGATCATTACGCAAAATATAGGCGGTAAAATACAGTCGCGACAGGTGCCGTTCACAGTATAGCACTCTCGAGGTAAGTCACTCCCTCAGGATTATCGCGTTTATTTTCCCCCAGGCTAGTGCAACACACAACGAAAATAGCGGTGTAGGACGTACCTCGTGGAGGTCACTTCATTTTTATTGTGCTTCCCTTTCGAAAAAAATGGCGATACACTATGAATCGAATATAGACGAATCGATCGGTGTTTGCACGCTCTTCGTTGTCAATAATTATAATGGGTTTTCGTCTGAGGGGGTCTGATACCTTGCGTGTGGTCACGCGAATCGGACAAGGTACTACAACGGCTGCTGTTCGCGACCATTTGTCGCATCCAACGCCTTACAACGGCAACAGTAGTGCAGCGGTACATGATATAAACTGGCGTCGAAATGGAAGTAAGAGGAAAGGCATGATAGCGTAAAATATCAGCCTGCCGTGCCATTGAATAATGCTGGGGCCGCAATACAGGTCTTGCTGATGAAATGCACAACCTTGACTCCGTTCCAAACCTAACCTGAGACCTCCGCATAGGTCTAATAATACTCACTGTCCCCAAGATAAGATAAAGAGAACGCCTGTCACCAATTTTGTGATTCTCCGAAAGCTCGAAAAGACAGTAACGAACGTAGTAAACTATCAATACTACAAATAGGTTCCTCCGAAGAAGTAGCACAAACTTGCGTCTGCGATCAAGCTGCGCAGAACATATATCTAAGCGTGCCCCGCTGCCCTTCTGCGTGTGCTTTACTTATCGACTTCGTCCTAACATGATGTTCTAACACGCCAGACAAAGCGTGACGGAGACGACGTCGAATTTTTCCTGCCCTTGATGTTCCAGTCTTGTATCCAGTACCTAATACAGTGCATCGGGCGATCTCGGTGTAGCTAGTAAAGGCAGCCAATGCCGGAGCAGGGCTTGCACAGGGACGGCAAGGATTTTGGTTTAAGGCGAAAGGACGGCTTTCCAAAAGATGTAGTGGAAGGGCATTGTGACTTCTGAGCGCGCGTGTTTGTTTCGTCGCTGTTTGCACAGGATCTGGCCACCGCGTCTGTAATGTGTATTGGGGTGTGGGACTGAGGCATGAATTATATCGATTTTTTCTTGTAGTGTAGGAGTGTCTGGTCCTCTTCTCCGATGTCGGTTGTAGAGGGCCGTTGTCGTGGTACTGGTTTTGGATGTGACCAGCTCGTGTTTCTTTCCGGAGTTGTCCGATATTTCCTCGGCGCGGCGCCACGTTTGGCGTGTGATGAGGAAATGTAGTATTGTAGTTCTAGGTACGAAGTCATGGATCTGCTGTGTTAGCTGGGTCAGGGCTGCATAACTGACAGGACATTGCGGGAAATTGCGGTCGCCATTTATCAATACGAGCAAACGCCAAAGAGATTATGAGCTAGATATGGTTTATTAGCGAACTCTGCCGTTTTAGCGGGGGCCTATAACCGGATGACTGTCACACTCTTTTCAAAACTGCCTTCGATACTGTAATGGAGGCGTCCCTTTACTTCCCGTCTCGAAATATCACATGGTGGAGCTTTGTGGCTCGTTTGGGTTGTATCGAGGCCGATCAAACTCTGCCTCAACCGGCACGGCATTTTGATTTTCCTATTCGTTTATAGGGCTTGCCTCGGGATTTTATTTGTCAGCAAACATCCCGCTCCCGACCATGTACCAAACATTGGTTTTGCCGAAGGATCGACATTGCTGCTGCTCGTCGATTTGCATCGGTTCCGGCGACGGAAGAATGCACTGTGAGTCTGTAGGGAAATTACAGACTGAATGCAGCGCAAATACCTTCGACGGTGACCCAGCCTTGCTGCTACAACCCGCGAATCCTGGGGCGATTTTTCATACCCCGCGTGCATCAGTTTGTGTCAACGATTACCATACGCAACGAAACACCATCGTCGGCGTGCATGTGGGGTATTACAGTTACACACCCCCAAGTACAAGGTATCGGCTACAGAGCAGCATCGACAGCGACGGGCGTACTCTTATGAAGAGTATTGACCTGCATATTTTGCAGTTTTGTTGTGCAGCATCATCGGTGTACTGAGCGAAGTGCAATACGCAGAAAATGAGGACACCTCCGTTGCCTTTCGAAAAGAATGCAGAAATGGGCATAACCCTTGAAATAATGGGACGAATCTGTTACAGCCTTTTTTTTTGCAGAGTCAATGTAATCGGAAGTCGCTTATTCCAAGGAAACCTACCCTCCTACTGTTTTTGGCACCACCAAACACGTCTCTGTTTCAATCCTCGCAGCTCGTACGACGTACGGAAAACGGCACAACTATAGCAGCAGTAATTAGTGTGAGTTGAGTGCAAATAATCATACCTACAGAGAGATAATATTGCTGGCTATCGTTTATTCTCAAGTACCCAATACATTCAATGCAGTTTCAACGATAAACACACGCCTCGGTTACGAGTGGGCTGCCATCTGGGAAGTGGTGTTCGAAAGATGTCAACAGCATACTATATAATAAAGAAAAAAAAAGAAGACAATGTATGCTCCAATACCTTGTGCGGAGAACGACATAACTACAGCACTAGTCTGAGCATTCTCTCCTTTAATATATCTATCGAGAGATAACTGTTTGGCTAGCTTTGGATACAAGATGGTCATGTATTCGTCAAATCATAAACCATCGAAACACGCCTCAATTACGAGTAAACGCCCATCTGGGAACAGGTTTTCGGGAAAGTCAAATGCTCACTAAAGTCAGCATAATGGTTAAAAACAAAGACTACGATTTATGCTTCAATACCTCGTGCTGAAAATGCCATACCTATAGCAGTACTTTGTGGGTTTTCTCCCTTACACATCTATAAAGAGATAGTATCCGGGGCTATTTTTTTATACAAGGTAATTTTTTTCGGTTAATTATTCACCATAAACACACGCCTCGATTACGTGTGAACTCTCATTTTGAGACAGCCCGCACTGGCCACATGATGATAACGGCATTACGGAGGCTACTGGTATCCCTTTGCTGTGAAATCAGCTTACAGTGCTAAAAATGTGCTGCTGGACGCGCTTGGGCCTCTAATGGAGCCACAGGCTCAGACTACTTTGAGTACAGCAGCGTCATTTTCACCGCGAGGGTCTGTACGTACGTAGGAAGACAGGCTGGAATCTCAGAAAATTTACGAGATGAAATCACAGCAGATATCGCACCCCCTGCAAATCTGGAGAGTATTACTTTTAACGGAGACACCATAAGGACGGCCATGACCTTTGAGAATCCGCGTTCGGTCTAGATCGAGCGGGTGGACAGTTTCTCTCACGAGCCAGCCTCGTATCGTCCTCGAGACCGAGGCGTAAAACAGGTGCGTATCACGAGGACCTCGATCTTCACTGATTTGACGCATTTCGGAGAATCTCAAACACGCAAGTAGCACCAACAGATGGTGGGCTCCTCGTCATACCTGTTTAGGGGTCCATGGCTCCGCCGCTGTCTTTTTTCCGTACACGATGATAGCACCACGCTGAGCCTGTGTGCGCTCTTTTGAGCTCTTGGCAGGGTTTCCGCCGCAGATTCAAAGCAACATAAACTTTATTACGCCGCATGAAACGGCAATTTCTCACACACGTCATAATATGGGAGTGGCCCCTCAAGACGTGTTCAATGCAAATATCTCTGTTGGTATGAGTTCAGTTGGCGAGAACTTAAAAAATACTTCGAAAAAAACGCGTTCGCACGCGCGGTAGAAACAGGAAGCATGGAAGGTAAACGGGAGTGGGATGCCATGAATGATGGTGGCGAACACTTAACGTCGTTTTTCGCGGCACAGACGGCAACGGCAGAGTTGGAGGGGTAGCCCGAAACGACGTCCAGACTATCAAGAAACTTCGTGAATGTACGTCAAAAAAAAAAAAAAAAACAGTCCTCGTTAAGATCGACCCTAACACAGTTCCAAAAATGGGCATTGACGTGCACTGGACAGGGATGAAGAATGCAAAGAAAATAGGAACGTGAGGGGAGGAACGGCAGCAACAAATATGATGGCAATGGCGACGGCAAAGCTTAGTCGCAGCAGTTATTTGTAGAGGCAGTACTGACATCATGGAAAATGGGTGCAGCAGACTTCGAAGTATATGCAAAACAACAAAATTAATTCGAGAAGAGCAGCAACAACATCATATTTTGGGAACCACTGGGGTCATTCTTATCGAGCAACATTTTTCCGAAATTTCCAAATAAATTTTTTGCGCAATTTTTAGGACTTTCATATTTTCCCAAAAAAAAATATATATATTGGAATGCGAACGAAGCCTTCCAAATATTTTGCCCCCTGTAAAAATTCCAAATTTCCAAATAAATCCTGTTTTCTTGGAAATCTGAGAAAAAAAATTGGAAAATTTTGAAATGAAGTTGCTCCGATATAAACGGCCCACTCGACGCATGTCTGCCATTCATTATGTTGAAACAACAACAACAACAACACCAGCAGAGGCCGTAGAGAACTGTCTTGGTGTGGAAACTTGGTGTGAAAAAAAACGCAGAATGTAAACAACAACGGCAACTGTTCTGAAAGGGAGAAAAAATTGTTGTATTGTGCAAAAAAACAACAACGGCAACAACAGCAGGAACATCTTGAAATCATCATGTTTTTTTCCCTCCGTCATAGTGCTGAGGGTCGACAACCTGCGGGAACAGCAATAGCGACAACAAGCGACTTCCACTCTGTAGGATCAGAACCACCAGGAGGAGCAGGCGGTGGCGTCTTCGGGGCAGGAGCAGCATTACCAGAGCAGGAGGAGCAGAAGCAGCACCAGCAAAAGTAGCACTAGCAGAAGCAACACCAGTATAGGAGGCCCAGCGGTGTACTAGGACGCATCACCAGCGTGACGCGCGTCGTGAGCTGTCTACATGACATTGTGTCCACGCAAACCAAACCTCCAATGACTCGCGTCGTATGCCGTCTCGTAGCCGGTCTCTTCACGCCAAATACACCGAGATCAGCGTTTCATTGACCGCAGAACTGGCAGTCCTGTTGATTCTGTCCCCTAAAAAAAACTCAAGTCCCCCTTCTCGCGAATACTTCAAGCTCTGGCGAATCAGGGTTGACAATCTTGCGAAAGTCTGCTGAAACGCCTTCACAGCAACCGCCCAGAACAAACAAGTTGATAGTTGTTTCTGTTTGGTATTTGATTACTTTTGTCTGGCGCTATTCTTCTGTGAGTGTCTTCGAGACCATCGCGGTCGTGTGTTCATGCACCTGATTACGTTTTTGCCGTGACGATGCCTGCTCTATGATGTCCTGGAAAACATATCACTTAGAATCGATACGATTTTTGTCTGCGCCAACGCAGAAAGGGCCAAAGGAGCGTAGCTTTCTCATACTTAATCAAACAATATTTTGTTTCGGGGAGTAATTCACATTTCCCAGTGCCTTTTAAGTCCTTTGAAAGTGTGCTGTTGGGCTGTTGTGGCCGTCACACCTTCCCAGCGACAGCGCACTTCCTGTTCAACCTGACCTAAAGACGGACCTCTCAGTCTCAGACGTGTCTCTCTCCCACCGTTGAGAGCAGAAGCCGCCCTCTCTTGGAGGGCCTGGCGAGGCTCGGTTAATAATGTTCACGCCGAACTTTATTCGTGTTGCTCCCCCCTCCTTGTTGTCCGCCTCCTCCTCTTCGCGCCTCAACGCTGGGACGTCGAACCTTCTTGACAATAAACATAATTTCTCTCTCGTCGTCGACGTTCGCGGCGCTTTCTGACACTTTACCTCCGCAGTACCTTCCCTGTGTTGTAGAGAGAGGAGCGAAAGCCCGGCGGACCTCTTTATACTGTTCGCTTCTGTGGTTAGTGTTCGTTTTGTGCATCACGTCACTTAAGCACTTTCATAAACTGTTTAGAATAAGATGAAATAAATGACAGGAAATATAAGATAAACCAGTTTCCTGACATAGTTACTGGTTGGTGCGTTTTTTTTTCGATTTTTTTTACAGAAGTACAGGTGATATAATATCATGGTCAGCGTCCTTCTGATTTGCCTTTCACCTGCCAATTTACGCCAAACGCCGAGGTAGCCATAAGCTCTTCCGTGTTAACGACGCGATTCAGAGCTTTTCTGTATCGCGACTCTGTAGAATCACGCCCCTCAACAGAACAACATATCTCCATTGACTCCAGTTTTGGAGAGCTGAGTTGACCCCATATTGTGATTTCTACAGGTGTTATTGTATGCCGGCAATCTGCGTGCAAACACACTGCTTCTTCGTCGCGCGTAAGTACCACCCGAACCTGATTCCCCCAGGCACCATTCTCCCGCCCACAAGAAGTAGTGTCAAGCACCTTCAGTGCCCGCGAAAAACACCTTATTCATGCCAGAGCCATGTTTCTGGAAACATTTCTGCCGCTTCGGACCCTACTCCCATCTTGAGCTTACTGAGTATTGTATCTTGCGTCCTCCACGGCATGCAGAATATCACCCTTCAGCAGTGGCCTCCGTTGGTCAAGATCTCGAAGCACTCATAAACGTAACCATGAGCGTAGGTAATGGGATCGGGATCCTTGGTGAATACGAGTACTCAGTACGACATGTACAAACGTATACGGGGGCAAACGCCCATACGGGTCAAAACAGGGCGTATTTGTGCATAAAGCGTAGAACGTAGCAACACCTATTTCTTGTTGCACCCACCAGCCTGTAGAGATTGTCTACGAATTCAGCTAAAAGTAAAATTTGAAGAACGCTGTAAGGGCGACGTGATCTGCACATGCACGTCGGAAGTAAAATTTTGATCAGGCGCTATCGAGGTGCAGGAGGCCGTAGCGCAACACCAACCGACGTTTGTCAAGCAACCATCTACCCAACAGGTCACCATCACCATGAAACGTCCGCTGTGGTATTTGACTGAAGTATCTTGCCCAACATTTGTCCTCGCTCTCTTCAGGGTAAGGGCTTCAGTGATACGCTTGCCGAGTGGAACTAGGTATGATACTTCTCGCATTACCGCCTACGCAGTGCGGAATCTGGAAATTTCCTCGACAGCCCGGCATGTTCTGTCTTTTATTAGCTTGGAACGAAAGCACAAGTATTCTTCTCGATTGCAGACTTCTTGATGTGAGTTTTCGAGCGTCGAGTTTTGTTTTTTTGGCTTCCGGTATGCACGGGGAAAACAAAGTGCCTGTATTCGCAACAAAAAGACATTGACAGTTGTATCGTGTGCTGCCCTTTGTATGTAGTCTGAAAGCTTACAATAAGTAAATGTCACGATAGTGCTCCTCAAAACATAA
Source organism: Postelsia palmaeformis (assembly GCA_037834295.1). Classification (NCBI taxonomy): domain Eukaryota; class Phaeophyceae; order Laminariales; family Laminariaceae; genus Postelsia; species Postelsia palmaeformis. The sequence goes on from JBBMHQ010059087.1 coordinate 21,300, forward strand.
CTCCGAATATTATATTTTTCTGTCAGGTATACACACTCCAGTCGGCATCAACTCCTGCTCTCGACACCTAAAATACCTCTTTCAGCTAAAAACAAGTCATCTAATTTTTTGCAAGCCATCGTTTGTATCAATCCAAGGTGTCGTCCTAAACGATAGGCCTTTCACAACACGGACCCCAACAACATGCACATCAACAATTGCTCCGCACCCAGACGACGACGATTATTTGTGTTGTCCTGCTGCTTGTCGACCTATGCACGATAATAGGACGTTAGTAATGCGCGTAAGTGGCGCTGGTTCCAGAATGAGTCAAAACCATGAAAGTGATGCAATTACGCAGCAGAAGGGCATGGAAAGATTTGCATGATTTCCCCCCCCCCCTCAAAGCACTGCTATATCCCAAAACATTTCAACAAGGCGTTCCATCCTGAGGCACGTCCTGCCCGTTGCACAGTTCTGCAAACGGGTTTTGAGCCGAGCAATTCAGCAGGAAAGAAGACGTAACTGCCATATTTACAAGTACTTGTCTTCCGGCCGTGGGACCGTCAGGTAGTGATCACAACTGTATACCTGGTATGTGTGACAATCACGCTATCGTATGCAACCGGCGAGAATTTTCGACTTCGAAGGCCCGGTAGTTGCTCGTTCCACGAAAATCGAGTGTGCAGGACTCAGCATTCGGTGCCGTAGCTCTGTCGGTCGCTCCTACTGAACTCCGTTGCTGCTTTCGGCGTGATGGCGACTGCGCGCATGACCATTGCACTCAGCTATCGAACTTCAATATTGAAGGTAGTAAGCTGGCAGTCGGCTGCAATACGCATGTCGACCCCGGCACGGTTAACGTAAAAGGCAAGCGTTGCTCACATGCCTCCTGCATAAAGCAACCATCTCACAACAATGAAGGCGACAAGAAACCAGCGTTTTTCAAGGTGCATGCTGCGGACAGCATCATAGATATTTTCAGCAGGCATTGTATATTTGAAGACTACACGCGGCACCCGATCTTCGATATCACGGGTGCGAAAATGGCCTTGTACTGCGGAAAGTAACATGTCCAACACGGCATGGCAGACGTAAGGCACACGTGTTGCTCAAACGATTCCTGCACGATGTGACCGACCTTCAACATTAGAGGCAGTAGGCTGGCAGCGTCCTGCGATACGCATGCTCACGCCGGGATTGCGGGCGTTTATAGCAGGCGCTGTTTACATGTCTTCTGCACGAGGTTCGCGTGGTTCAACATTGAAGGAAGCACGACGACGGCGTGCTGCTACACGCATGATGTGGACGGCATGGTGAACAATCGCAACAATCCATGTCTTCATGACAGCTGCAGGCGGCCCCCGTGCTTCATAATTAAAGGCAGCAAGACAGCGGCATACTGTAAGGATGCCGACTACGCCATGGTGGACGTTTGGAACAGGCGCTGCTCAAACGACTCTTGCATAAGGCGATCGTGTTTTAACAATAAAGATAGCAGGACGTCAACGTCCTGCAAGACACATGCTGCCGACGGCATGGTAGACGTTTCGAGCAGGTGTTGTCTGCCTCAGAACTGCACCCATCGCCCGAGCTTCAATACAAAGTGCAGGAAGCTGACGATGTGCTGCAAGCAGCATACCCACCACGAAATAGTGGACGTTGTCCACGAACGTTGCTCGCGTAACTCTTTCAAAAAGCAACCAGTCTTTCACCTTGAAGGCGGTAAGACGGTTGCCCATTGCAGCACGCATGCTGAAGAGAGTATGGCGGACGTCTATCACACGCGTGTTTGATTTGAGTCGTGTGCGAAGCCAACGACCTTCATTTTCAAAGGCACCAAGCCGACGGTGTACTGCAAGACGCATGCTGCAGACGGCATGGTCGGCGTCAAGCGCTTCAAGAGTTGCTCCATCCTTTCTTGCGCTAGATAGCCGGCGTGCAGTTGGCAAACTGACGATGCAGCCTCTGTATGCCCCTGGCATGCAAGCTACATCTTGGACGGCCCTTCATTCAACCTAGAAGCTGGGTACATCGTCCCGGGTTGTTGGAAACTGTCGGTATAGGTACTCGATAGTGAACAGCTTACCCACTGCCGTGATCATCGCTACTTCGAAGACGGTGTCGTCTGCACCGTTGGTACTACTGCCATAATAACGAGTACTTCTAGGTCATCGTCCCACTCCGCACGGGGGAGCTCATATAATTTTGAACCTGAGGGTTCATCTTGAGCGCCTTTAACGCCAGCACGACGTTTTATGATGGGGACAACACTGTCCCTCTTGGGGTGTTTGACTGTGATGTGAGCGAAACGACTAGAAAAGGGCTTGAAACGTCTGCCATTCCGGCCTTTTTTTTTCGGCCAATCATTCGTCAGGTATTTGCGTGTTTCCTCATCATAACCAACTAAGAGACCTCGCTCAGCGCAAGCAGGCCAAGGACGCTTCCTGTGTGTTGGAAGGCTTGGCTTGACCACGTTTCTCTCTCGAAACTCATGTGAGTAGGTGGGTGGGCTGGACCTCCCATTAGTTAAAATCCCCGCACCAAGTTGACCAAAGACGGGCGTAATATGCAAGGCAATATGCAAGGTTTCAAAAATTTCAAAGTATGGAGTGCACACCCATTCCGTTGGAGAAAAGTCTCTTGGCATATAAACGGACGGAAAGTCATCAGAGCGTGGACATTTCGACAAAATTGCGGGATTGTGGATTATTCAATTCGTGCTGATATAGGATTACGTGATGAAACACGCTCAAACGTTGTTGGTGCCGTTCTAGTCCGGTGTGTCAAGCTGCTGATGACGATTTGGTCGCCCCGAACAGGTTTATCCGCGTAGGTGCCAATTGCCGGCGTCCCCGGTGACTTTGTAGGTCGTCCGTGCGCCTATCATGATCAATTTCGCAGGTTCGAGTATCACTGAGTGCATGCTCAGGGGTTTCTTCTTGCATAAATAAAATTGACTAGCGGAAAGCGCGAGACCGTGAGTGAGCTCCATTCGATGGAAATCGACACAAGTGGAAAGGCTGACCCTATGTGTGACAAAAAATGAAGGCACGTACCGGGGGGTAGAAAAGCAGACACCTGTGACTACAGCTTGTCCCAAAAGGTCGTCGAGGGTGAAACCTCCTACGGGTTAGGCGGGAAAGTGAAAGGGACGATTCAAAAACAAACAAACAAAAAAATATCAATGTCATTTAAAGTCAGAGACAGACGTTTCCGGCCTACAGACAAACGTGGTATCACACAGCACTCACTCAAAGGGAAGCCACACACGGTACGGGGCAAATATTGGAAGACCCAACGGTGCCATTCCACATTGCTGCGAATACGTGGGCAATGACCCTCCTCTTGTTGTCACCACCTGCACCTACCAAGCACGTGCCGCTCGTGTCAATGACAGCTGTTTAACGCTAGATGGATGGTGACTGGCGTCACGTGTGGATGGGAGCGCGCAGCTGTCGGTTCGAACGTCGAGTGTTTCTTTCGCAGCGTATTTGACGACGGAGCTAGAAGCCCTTCGCCTGGCTGTGAGGGGGAAGAGGAACCTTTGTGCCGACAGCGGGGCCTATGGTAAATTGGCTGTCATGTTTCGAACTTCGTCTAGGCGCACGCCCGTGCCCGATCACCGCTAAAGGGTACAGGTTGGTAATTGATGAGTTGACATGAGTCTGCTACGTCGAGCGATTCAAGCAGTTAAAAGGCCCGATTTTTATAGGGTTTGCCTTGTCCCGTTACGCGCTGAGAGGGAGCCTGGTGACTACAACTGCAGGGGTATTCGCGGTGGCGCAGTTCTTTGTTTTCGGTTGCTTGTAGGGGTCGAGCTACTTGCCATAGCTTTCGAGGTACTGCGGTCGTTCGAGGTGTTACACGAGCCTACGTGGCGGCAGGAACGCTTCGCCGCGTAAGTCTACCAGTGCCATTCGGTACGCTTCTCTCCGTGAGGGAAGCCTCATAAATTCGTGAGGCCGAGTGAGAAAAGCGCACAGCCTATGTTGTATGTCTCAGTTTCTTCCTGATAAAGCGATTGAACGAACTAGTTTACCTCCCGCTCGGGTGACGAACCTCTTCCGCTGCCTGACGCGGGGTGACAGGGTGTTTCCGTCAACTTCGTAAATACGAAAGTGCGCGCAATTACAAATTAGCCGACAAAAAAGAGGCGCGGCTCAAACGCCCTGACAGATCAGGAACATGGAGCAGATCAGAAAACATGAAACGTTTTGAAGGCCGTCAAAGATCAGGAACATTTTGGCAGTGTGCGCGTGTATACTCCGGATGAGGCTCTTGGGCCCAGGCCATGCTGTGTTATAAGCTAGTAAGGATACACCTTAGTCCGGGTCGATGATTGAGTCTTTGGCCTAACTGACAACATCCTCATTGCTTGAAATTGTGGCAACATATCACATCCCGTGGCGCGGGGTCGCCGCTCTGGTAAAAAGGTGTTGCGACAAGCTTGCCATATCTGGAACATTTTTCGTGTCTCCAATCACGCCTGATCAAGACACTACGCAACGCGCGCGTATCAACGGTATCGGAAGGTTGATTAAGGGCCGTGGCGGACTCTGCTTTGTACGCCGCTTGTGGACAACAGGCGGCTTCCTAAGGACACCGCTGGGTGCGAGCTAACAAGCAGGTTGTTTCCCAAAACAATCAAGGAGGAGGAACCACAGCTCGAAGACAAACGCCAAAATAACCTGAAGATGTCACAGGCCATGCCGGGCAGAGATGCCCTGCCAGATGGAATGCCGCGAGTCGGGCTTGGTTGACGATCGGTGAAATAGGAATATTGCAGGCTTGGTCAGGCTTCGGTCCGTAATTAGATGATTCCACGGGCCGAGCGAGGGACGGTCGGCCCGGCTCGGCTCGGCCGTGCCTCACACGCGAGAGTACGCTCTACCCATTAAAACCGTTTTGCTTGAAATGTCGGTTGTTTCTTTTTCATAATATCACGAAACGTGGTATGTTTCGGTTTTTTCGTTATAACTAAAACGACATGGATCGTAACCTTTTGGCGTCCCAAAAGACCATGAATCGGGGTTTGTTTTCGGTACGCTAGGAACGACCCTAGATCGAACTAACATGATCGATAAGAAGTCGAGGCCATACGTAATTTTCCGATATCAGGGAGAGAAAAACCTTTGCTGGTCTGTTGATTTAAAGGTTCGGCCCATCGTACAGCAGGCAGCACACATGAAAGCTCTGCCACAACATGCAGCAGGAGCAGTCTCCGCTCTGCATCAACAACGCAAAAAGAGCACCGCCACACGATTGACATCCCAAACCCAAGTGCACACTTTTTTCTCGGTATGGTATTACCTCGCAGCAGAAACACGGGCGGGTGGATGGGAATTTTAAATAGTCCGTGCCCCACTTTGTACCTTTATCGCTACCCTCCTTCGCTGTGTGCTTCGCTCGCGAGTCGACGATACAAACGGTTCCAGGTGAGTACGACGAGCAGGCTACTCGAGTACAGAAAAACCGTACTCATCTGATTGAAGAATTAAACTAAATTTCTCCCGTACATGCAAACACAATTTTTTCGTACCTCGATAATGTCACTATTTGCATTTTGCTTTCGAAGTTGAATATTATAAGGGCGCCCCCCCCCGCTCCGAGCAAGGGGGGTAAAGAGAGGGGCAAGCCCCCTGGGTCGCTCCAAGCGCAACCCCTAGCTAGTATCCGTAAACTCGAGACAAAGCCGAACCCCAACTGGCATGTCGACTCTCGATGCCAGCCTCCAATGTTGGGTTAAGACTATTTACAAACGCCTCCCTGCGGCCTCGCCCCCCCCTCCTCCCCCTGCTACCCCCCGAGACACGCACAGCAATCCCATCTTCTCTTTGCATCCCCCTTTTTCCAAACCGACGCCTCCCGCCACAAGCTACGGCTCCTTGCTTCCCCCAGACCTATGGGGAGATTTGACTCGTCCCCACTCTCTCCCCTGCCCCGTCTGGGTACCGTTACTCGGCCGTTCCCGGGCCATAACATCGACCACCCAACTGGCATCCTTCCCGTGTCTACGAACGTACGCCTTGTACGCATCGGACGTTCACCAGCTCTCGCGCTGCAAGACATTTGGTGCAGCACCCCCTGCCGACTAGTGCGTTGCGCCCCCGATCCGTAGGGAGTACAGGGCGTACTCCTGTGCCCGCCCGCCCGCCAACACAACCGCTGTCCGCAATGGAGCGGTAGCTTGCTGCTACGTCTACATGGACCATCTGCCACTACCAGCACCAATTGCAATCAGGAGAGCAGACGGAGGGAGGGAGAGATAACAAGACATCAATTCAATCTTGAGATCGACGGCATTGCCGCCGACGCCTACGGGTCTCGGTGGTCCCTCCCGCACACGCATCAACACAGCCCCCGTTCGCATCTGATCCCCCTTAGAACCGCGGAACCGAACCTCGACGCGGTCTGCGGCCAACCACGGTGTAAAACAAGCTAAACTGTCCCACTAAAGAAAGCAACGTCAGCCCGCCGCGAACGATACGTATCGTGAACACGTGCTCGAGTCTCCGCCAACATGTCCGACGCGTGAGTCGAGAAATAAAATGACGCACACAGAGCAAGCCACAACACGCGACCCCCCGTACCTCACGACGGACTCAAAGTCTCGCCAGGAAGCAAGATCATCCACGACACGGGCCGGCGCACGATTGCTTGATTGCCCACATCAGTGAGCGAACGAGCAGCTCCTTTGAGGGCGCTGGCGAGAACGGGGTGGGTGGTGTCGAGCTCGAAACCACGCGAAATACGATGGAAGAACTTGATGACCGACAAATGACTCCCAATGATCGACGGCCACAATTCCTTGGTAGCAAAAGAGTACGCCACGCACTCGAACAGCTCCCACACGTTAAACATACCATAACTACAATGCTGAAGGAGGACGGGAGCCCCACAACGTACCCGGAATGTTTCCCACGCGCCAAAATTCCCCTGACAAGTGCGTTCAGACGGGAGCGGAACGGCAAGTCGCATGAGCTCGAGGCCATCACCGGAATACAAAAAGCCGTGCCGACGTCCCCCAGCTCCCTGATCTCCACGGGACGTCGGGACGAATGGTGCGTAATTTTTCTCGAACAGAAGCGAGATTCTAGCGTGAGATACCGTCGGCGGCAATGTTATCAATACCCCGCACGTGCAAGGTGTCGAAGTGCCAGCCTGAGGACACTTCGAGTAACCCAAGAAGGCGCATCAAGGCACCCGACCGCTGTTCCTTCCCCTCGCGACACCGTCGTACCCATTGCGAATCGGCCTCACTGTTCCAACCCTGCAACACATAGTCCCCTATCGCAGATGATCACTTTGCACACAAAGACACGAGTACCCACGCCTAAACGACCGTACGTAATAGTTCGATGACCTTGATAGACAGGTCGTTTTTACCTGTGACAGAAAAACTCGAACTGCCCCTGGGTGGTCAGAAAAAAACGCCAGTACGCACCAGTCTCAAGGAAAACGCCCCGACAGCAGTTTTGAAAGCGTCCGGAAAGCGTCCGAAAATAGAGTACGTTGCGCCGGGCGCTCAAATAGAGGATACATCGGCGCTGACAAGCGCCTCTGCGCGTCAAAGCCTTCATCTACAAGCCAACGCAAGAACGTGAGGTCCCAGCGACACTCGGACCCCAGTACGAGACGCCGCCCAGGGTTAGCCAAGTGAAACGCGAAGTCCCCACCCGCGGCCATGCTTGGCATAGCAACGGAAGCCAACGAACGCTGCACGACGAGCAAACTCGAACGAACGGCGAACGAGACGTGCATATAAAAAACCCAGCAAGCTGCGACACCTGCCTCGCCGAGTCAGAGGCCCAAAACAGGCGCCACTCGGCGAGCAGAGGACGCAGCTTGAGACGCTTTTGAAATGGTAGCCTCACCGTAAGCGTCTCAGTGTCGATGATCCAGTCCAAATCCTTGAGCAGCGTGCCCCAGGCTGTGATCTGTCTGGTCGACAGGAGGAGGGGATCAGACACACTGCGCTCCCCTTACAAACGGAAGTGGTCGGACGCCAGAGACTGCACCGCCCGCAAGCAGCGGCCGCCATCCGACTTACATCAAACGTCGACAAGAATACCGTCGTCAACGTAGTACTGCACGAAAAAGCAGCCCCCAATGGTATCGCCCGTACCGGAGACGGGACGACCGTCAAACGGGAGTGGCGCGACGGGAACCCCCAGAGGCGGGGACATATAAACGTGAGCGACAGCCGCGGCCCACAACAGCATCTTGAAGCGGAAAGTGGGTGTGAGAATGTTCCAACGCAGAAGCCATCAAGCACCAAACACCAGGGCTTTCCCCCAAGCCGAACTGCAAGCGCAAGTCCACAACGACGTCACCACTGGTCACGTCAACGAAAACCGGTGCCCAAACCGGGTCAACCAGCACTTGTCTAAAGGCATCTTTGACGTCCACACCGTGCAGAACAATATGCGCAGTACGGGCGTGCGCTTGCCTGAAAAGCAATACCCATAGCAACACATCGCGTAGAACGTGACCGAGCTCACAGGGGGGAGTAAACGAAAATTCAGTATCACTGTTAACGCTTGTCCGGAGGCCGGCGCGCTCAAACGTAAGATCGTGGGTGAAACGATATTTAGACTCAAGGATGACGACCAACGGCGCCACACGGAGCCCCGCAATTTCGATGTCGAGCCGTAACGGAGACACCAGAGCACGCCCGTGTACGACACTAGAGCAATCATTATCGTGAATAGCAACTTCATGCGAAACGACGCTAGGGTGGTTACCATAAGCAAGATCCGCAGGCGAATCCCCCCCTGCGTTCGACACACACCGGCGCGCCCGGCGACA
>JBBMHQ010059088.1:0-15591 GCA_037834295.1 Postelsia palmaeformis
CGACTACGGTACTTGCCTTGCATTTTTATCGCGAGAAGATTTCAGCACTTTCTTCCCTCGTCGACTTGCGTCGGATTGTCTGTAGGGTGTTTTCATTAATAGACCGTTTCTTCTATCCATCATCCTCTTTCTAGGCCGTTTGTGTTTTTCTATTTTTTTTTGTAGGTTTTGCAGAAAAGAGCGCACCACGCACGCAGGTTGCCGGTACGCCATTCCGTCAGTACGTATAACATGCGTTTATTACTATTACTGCTATATATCTGGGATGTATCTAAACACACGAGCGGGGTGTAGATATAAACATTAATAGCTGAAGTGCTGTTGGCGCGGCTAAATGGGTATTTTATCCGGGCTGCTAACATACCCAACGCCCGAAACCATTATTCATAATAGAGGTGGTCGAGCAAGGTTTGAAACATTTCCGTTCGTTTCACCACCCTCTGTGCCCAACAAATCCAAATGGCACGTGTCACCTCCATCCAGCTCATGGCTGTTGCTCATGGCTCCTGTAACCAATGATGTCAACCGCTGTGTGTGTCGTCTTAACATTAAGTCGTCCTTTCTACTCAGCTTCATCATCATCAGTACATCCCGTGTCCGTCCTGGTTCCTTCTCCTAGACATATACTATTGCTATGGTCACAGACTATGCTGTGAGACAGAGGAAGACCGAGTACAATCAAATGACGGCAAATTCATGGGGTAACAAAGCAAATGAAATGCCAGCGTACCGGGTACGAGAACACAAAGTACGAGAACACAGCAGCACGAGCAACACAACCGCTATGCCCACCAGATGGGTCAGGGCCTATCAGCAGACTCGCAGACACACGGCACAAGGACAGGCGCTGCTTGCAGTGTACCAGAAACAGGCTGGTGTCTCATTAATTTAAAAACGACATTTTGTGGGCATGCCTCGGCGTTTTCCAACAGCAGTTCACCCCTTCTTACTCGCACAGCAGTAAGTAGCAGGTAGAGGCGATGCCAATCGTTCTGTTTCGACAGAAGGAACTCGTACCAGAAACTATACTATTAATAGCAGACGAAGGAATGTTGAAAAAATAGCAATCCATGGTGGACAACGGAACACGCCGGAGTTCTGGCCTCTCATCACCGCAACAACTATTATTACCAGGTACTGGTATAAACTTCGTACCAGGTACGCTACAGCAGTATACGCGTAGCCTGCAGGGTAGACTACTGGAATAATGTGTTCCGCGATTCAAGAGCACCCCCGGTCAAGCCAGTATGCCCCGCCTGGACTGAAAGCTACGTATATACTTAATAGTACCTGGTATGACCCACTACAGATGAAAGCGCTGTGCCCGTTACAGCTATATCCCGGGGGACCAAAGTAAAAATAGGACCTACAGTAAAGGAAAAAACCCATATATTTACGTTTTTTTACTATTAATAACAATATTTGGTCCTACCTGGTATTTACCATGGTCCCCTGTAATACTGCTGTACTGCTGTATGTGATACCAGGTACCAGGTATCATATACCCCTGGTATACACGTGGTGTGTACGAGCACTTGCTGCTTACTACCAGGTATTCTACATACAAGCGGTCATTTGTGTCGCGGGCTCATCTCTCATTTGCAGAATGACTCGTGCGGACAAACACGCCAACAGCAGCAGCAGCAGCAGCAGTGCCTCTGACACGCTGTCACAACGTAAAGTAACAAAATAACTAATAGTACCAGCACCAGGTACCGGTATCCTCCAACTATCGTATGATCGCGCGACCGGGTCTGTGTCGCACCGGGCACTACTGGAACAACAGCAGCATTATCTACTTTGGACAAAGGGACTACCGCTGCAAATGCCAAATGCGTAACATCGCACGACAATTCCTCACGAAGCATCCCCTGCTGCGCTGCGTGCACGTATGGTATGTACCAGGTACATACCTGTAGTCGACGACACTACCGCTGTGTTCCACTGGAATAGGGAGACGAAAGGCGGTCGAGACTGGCGTCGTGCTCGACTTCCACGTGATTATCGGCTGCAGGTCTTGGTGGCGTCCCGGGAAAGAGCCGTCCACCTGCTCATCGCGTGCGAATGCAAGGGCGGGCAACGATGAGAACACAGAGGGCGCGTGTCCAACAGCAGACGGTTGGGATTGTGCGCGCTTCGTGCCGTCATAAGACAATCATCTAACCTTATGGGGAAGAGGAAGGCAAGCGACGACGATTAGATGGGTCGAGTTCGCTTCCTGGTCGGTGGTCGGTACTGCTGTGTCGGTCCTACCAGTACAAGGTGCCACTATTTTTGACATTTATTTGATGCATTCGATAGCATGTTGCATGGCATGCATAGCGCAGAGCAGGCGGACACTTACGGGGTGCCGCTGGTTTGTCATCGTTGCGTGCGGTTCCTACCCTTTGTCTGCCGTGTCCGAACCTCCGCACGAGGCCCCGAGAGCAGCCCCATGAGGTTCGGGTCTCTTTCTCCCCGCTACTGCTCTCTGTCTGTCCACTTTATTTAATCTCTGTACGCACGAGTGCTCCTCGCGAACAACTTTTCCAGCGTTGCGCGGCACGCACCTTGGTGAAGAACATGTGGAGATCCGAGTCGGCCTGCATCCTTTGGCCTTCCACCGACAGTACGCAATCTTCGGCCCTAGCCCACAAGAAACGCCCCCCACGTTGGAGCTACAGCAGTAGGATCCAAGAGCTTCGCCCAGAACAATCCTGGTCCTGCCTTCTACTGCTGGACTGTCTCGATTCTACGAAATGAGATGAGATTCTCCGATTCAATATTGCTGGCGAGGCCTACAGCCCGCCTTCCCCGCGAGAGGTCGTGGAAAAACACGAAGGTTAGCGGCGCGTACCACCCTGTGCGCACTCCTCCCTGAGCGACGATTGCGTGTGCTCCGCTAGGACGCCTGAACACAAGCTTGTCCGCGAAACCCGACTGCTTGCTCTATACCCGCGTTTTGCACGAAAAAGCTGCGGACAAAAATAAATATAAAAAACACAGCGAAATGCACCAGTATGATTTTTCATTTTTCCTTCTTGCAACGGCCTTCCAAGGTTTCGAACTCCCGTCGTTCGGTCCAGTAGGGAGCCATGCGCGTGCTGCCGTTCCTTCCACTTGTGCATTAGCTCCGTTGAGACCATGGGGACAGGAGACGAAATCACCGCTCAGGGCGTAAAGTTTTCGGTGGAAGCGGTGGCGCCAGTTGCTGGCAAGCTTTCGCTGAAAGTGCTTGAGATCGCAAAAGACTGCCAGAACCAGAATGGGTTGCGACATGGCGACTACCATCAATACCGACAGTATTGCACGAGGAGGCTCAAGCGTGTGCGCTCTTCGCGCGATGTGCGCTTCATGTTCGGCAAGGGAAAGAGCTTTGTGCAGAAGGTAAACCCCTAGATCGAAGCGTCAGTGCTTGAGCGCAATGACCTCGGCTCTTGTTTTAGCATCGACCCCTTCTATTTGGCGTGCACGAAGCACGAAACGCAGTTCGTTCCATCAGTATAATGAGCGGCACCGCCGTACGTGCACCCGGAGCAGCACCTTCACCAACACCAGCGTTAGTCCCGCCATCGCTCGGCCGACCGAACGCAACGTTCCATATGGAGAGACGATTCCGCTACGATCGCACCCACTATTAATAGGTAAGCCGACGGTAGATATCGAGGAGACACTTCTGCTGTCTCGGCCGGGCGGAAGCGCCGATACCGAGAGAAGAAGAGGACGATGCACCCCATCGTCGTCGATGTTGTGCCATACGAGTACAGCACAAGGTCAGCAATCGTGAGATGCCGCTGCCGCGTGCTGTGTCCTGTGCGTGATGTCCCGCTGAAGGTATGTATCCTATTACCTCCCTTTGCAGTTGGTGAAGGCCTCCAACGTTTTGTACGACTAGTATCTGGTGGGTTGGTGGAGGTCGTGTCAAACAAACACCTGGTATCATACATGCGTGCGTACGTACTGGTTTACATCGCGTTCGTTCCATGCCCGGAGTGGTGAGCGAAACAGAATCGACCACCTTGTGTGGTCAATCCCCTAAATGTCACTACCGCTGTACTTGTGGTATCCCCTCAACCTCTATGATGCTGAAGCAAATACCTTGTGTGAGGGGCCAGAGCAGAGCCACAGGCGCGCCTGCTAGCAATGGCCGGCCTCTAAGGTTTATATCGCCTTACACCCACCATGAACCCCTGAGCCAACGAAGGTGGTGACGGCTGTGGTTTCACAGCAGCAGGGTAACGTACCCTAGGGTCCATCTATCCCGAGAGGTGACCCGCTTGATCACACTCAAACCACGCACCAGGCATGCACACAAGCACATACACTGCCTTGTGTCTAGCTCTGTACCTCGACCGCAGTGGTGCGGTAGCCGCTCGCACAGGCCCCAGCGGCCGTCGGTCGTACGTACGTATAATATGTACGTATTGCAACGGACTTGGAAGCGTAAGAGGATCCCGTGATCGTAAGCAACAGTCGGAGGAGAGAGGATGCCGGGTGGCCGCCGCAGCAGACCTGACCCCCGCTGCTTACCACCACGGCTGCGGCTGCCGCTGCCGCTGCGGCGGCGGTGGTGGTGGTTGTGGCGGTCCTCGACCTTCTGGTGGTTGCGGTCCTCGACCTTCTGGTGGTTGCGGTCACGGTAAACATGTCGCGGCACACAGGCGTGGTGGAGCTGTGAACAGGTTCATGGGGGTATATTTTTCAGTACATCGCCGTGGGCCTCGTCCTTCTTGCAAACCCCTGGCGTACCAGGTACACGTTCGTACCGGTGCGTGGTACATACTGCAGCAGGGGGTTGGCCCTCCCGCACTGCTGTGTACCTGGTATGGGTATCTACCGGTGTCTGCATATCTTCTGCAGGGGCAGACACGTCTGGCATACTGTACCTGGTATATTAAATTGCTGCACTCGCAGCAAGGAGCTCTGATGTCTCAGAACCCTGAACGCGCATCCCGCAGCCGTGCGCGGGAGTATGTGTAATGCATCTGCTATCATTTTCTCTACGATGCCAAGTGCGCACTTGTCATGCCGGCATGTTTGGTGGATGGGGAAACGAATATTTCATTCAGTATTGCCTCGTGTGCGCCGTGCAAGCACATGAACGATCTATGTCTTCGCGCCGAACGCCTTCTGAAAAACCTTTTGTACACAACAACAGTACCAACCCTCGCTCCGCTTTCAGGCGACTAGACGGTCGATAATCGATGTTCCATATTTTGATGTATCGATATTTCGTTATGGCGATATTCCGATAGATCGAGATTTCAATATTATATGTTTGTTTTGAAAGCTGTGACGCACCCTACGTGGTACCCAATAACGACCCCCGGAGCTGCCTCTTCCCTGTGTGTGCGCGATACGATTCTTTGCGCCTCAGGAGCTTACTCCGGACATGGTCACCTCGCCCGGTTACCTCGAGATTCCCTTGATGACGGCCGAAAGAGCATGGGCCTACGCAATGCAGCGTAAGCAGGAGGCGACCGACGCCCCCTACCGAGTAAAGCGTCACGTCGTGACACGCCTCGACAAGGCTTCCAAGGTAGCACGATGCCCGCGCCAAAAAACTGCGCCATGGTTAGCGTACGTAGCGCGGTGTAGGGGGGTAAAACTTACAGGTGTCGGTGTCCAAACTACGAGGGAACGCACGAATCTAAGCTCACATTTGGTAGAATATAGTATAAATACGTTAATTATATTTTGGGCCATATGGATTTGAAACAGTTTGTAACCGGAGAGGTTGCTCTCACTGTGATTTTCGACGGACTTTCGGGCGTCGATATTTGCTCCCCCCTTCCCCCTCCGATTCCCTCGGCTGTCTCGACGGTCGTTCGCATATCTCTATCGTTTCCGCCCGCTTACCCCGTATCTCGTGTGCCCGCCTTCCCATTCTCCCCTGATTTCCTATTTCGCGCCGACTTTGCCTGCCCTAATGGCTCTCGCTTTCTCACTCTCCCGTCCAAAAAACAGTGGGCAGCGAAATTAGAGGCCCTTTGCCTCGAAACGGCTGACGAACTCACCTGCCTCGAGGCTACGTCCTACTCCGCCTGGATGTCCGGGAACCTCTTGCTGGAGAAGGAGGAGTGGCGGGAAGCGCTGGACCGGTATTCCACTGCCCACCGCATCTGCCAGGAGCTGGGAAAGGTGACAGGCCTAGACCTTCGCGGTTTTCTCGTGCTGTCCTCGGCGCAAAACGGACGATGTGCTCGTTTTCCAGGCTCGTAGTGTACGCGCTGGACGCCCCCCCCCCTGCGTGCGTGGTGAAGTCGAAATGGGTTGGAGAAGCTGCTTGGCGGTCTGTCTTTCTGTCTTCGAGTTTTCATTTGAATGTTGTCAATGTTGTTGAAAAAAAAGAAGCTCGATCGCAGACCGTTTTGATGCAGCAGTGAACTCACACATTCGTCTGTTACCGTGTACTTCATCCTTGTACTGCTGTTGCTCAGCTCTTCCATTGCTGCAGATATGATCCTAGACTAATTTTGAAGTAATGTCTCCGCTAAGACGTGGGCACAGTTTTAAAGGGCCTGACGTCACCCAAGCTTCGACACCAGAAACTTACGCCGCCGCTGCCCCGCACACGCCTTGCCCCATCCCCTTCTGTCCTCGCCGCTACCCTCGTCTCGACTGGACACGCGCGTGCGCCACACAGGTCGGCAGGATCGAAGACCAAGACTTGTTTACACGCAGGGTGGAGGAAATCGAGCCCATCCTGCGCTACTGCCGGTACAACATCGACACGACGTCGGGCTCGGCGGGCGACGCCGCGGTCGCCGAGGAGCAGCTGGTCGAGATGGGACGAGAAGGTTCGAGCGCGGGCGGTGACTTGCTGGCGGCGAAGCTCGAGTCCGTCGTCGCCGAAGCCCGCAAGAAGCAGGCCAGCGCTCTGGACAGCGTGGGGTGGAGAGGCAAGAAGGTGGCGGTGCGATCGGAGGCCCTTCGCGTGGCGCTGGTGAAAGCCGATGAGCTGGCGCGGCGGCTCTACCTGGCAAGAGACGGGGCGGGTGGGGGGGGAGGTGGAGCAGGAGAGGGAGGCAGCGATCCCAAACCCGGACAGTACCTCAAAGTGTTCGGCGCTTACGACGATGCGCTGGCGGCTGTTTCTGACGAGGCGGGGCGTCTCCAGGGCAAGGGGGGCGGTGTCAAGATGGAGGCGAACAGAGCCGAGCTGGAAGCGCTGCGTGTGTACGCGCGGCACCACAAGCTGCGACTCATGATCGAGAGGAACGAACGCCTCGTGCAGGAGTTGCAAGACAGCAGGAACGCGGCGGGGGTGGGGGACGGGGGTGAGCGGGACCCTGTTGCGGAGGTGGCAGACATCGTGCACATCTACGACGCTCTGCTGCAGAGCGTCAGGGGCATGATGACAAACCTCGGGGGAGGGGAGGCCGCCAGCGGTAAGGGGCCAGAGGCCACACCCCAAATACACAGCTTCCGCACATGCCTACATTGACTTTTCTTTCGCACTGTGACTATTAATAGTCGGATTGGCCCAGTAGGCATTGCACCACAAAGGCGGCGATGAAATCGCATACTCGTGAGATTCTACCGTTTTCGATTACCACCATGCACACACACTCTGCGCACCGCCCAGTCGAGTACGAGTGCACTCCGCTCGCCTTTCAATCAGGTACAAGTGTCTGTGTCGTCCCGTTTCGCTTCTCTGCCTGTCGATTCCGCTCTCCATTGCGTAGTGCTAGGTTATTGCAGCAGCTCAGGGCAGCGGCCAGACAGACGACGGTTTGAGCTTCGACGGAACCGTCGATCATACCTGGTCATGGCAACAGCAACACCAGTGGCAACACACCTTGTTTTCAGGCCGCATGGCGCAGAACGCCACTCAGTACGATGCGCCGTGTTTTTGCCCGTGTATCGCCTTCGTCACCGTCTTCGATGCGCTTCTGTTATATCTGAGAGTCGTACTTTGCTGACGTCGGGTTCGCTTTTTCAGACGGAATGGGCGAGGAGGAGGAGGACGAACTGTTGGAGAGCGCCAGGGCGGACGAGGCGAGGTTCAGGGCGTTCCGCTGCTTCTTCGTCATCGAGGCGTTCTCGGCAGGGAAAAAGGTACACGCGCGGATTCGCCGTTATAGTTGCTTTTGCGGTTGCGTTGCCTGACCAAACCCGTGTGGCATCGTGGGAACGTGTTTGCCTGGACCAAGCGGATGTTGTGTCGGGGGCGAAAGACGACGGCCTTGAGAGAGATTTGCCCGTAGCTAGAGAGTCGTGCCATGTGGCAGAGGAGGTACCGTTCTTTTTTTCTTCTCACCGTAGGTTCTTTCTGCACCTCACCCTAGATCCGAGTTTGAGGGACGCATTACACTAGACCTGATGGACGACCGCCGTGAAGTAGCCAATCACGTAGCGAATAACATTGCAGAACTCAAGATGCGTTGACAAAGCTATGGGGTAGTTTGTCGGTTCATGAGCCGCGCCAGCCAGGGTCAGGCAGGATTCTTTCGGGGGCAGGGCTCAAGGCTCTTGGGTGCCCCGAGTTTCGTCCTGCGCCGGGGGGATCCGATCGCACGAGCTCGGATGGTTGGCCCACCGCTGCCGATCGTCGTTTTATCAAATGCCCCCCCTCTTTTCCCTGTCCTTGCTCCGCCTGCTGTGTGTACCTCTGCCCCCCACACCATCGCTCTTTGTCCTGCTTTGTCGATTTTTAGTGGGCGGAGGCATCGGCTTTATTCGGGCACGCGCGCTCCCTCTGCCAAGACGCGGCGGACATGCTCGACGACGACAGCGACCCTCGCTCGGAGAGCCTAGCAAAACTGGACGAGATGGTGCAGGGGGCGTGGCACCGCACCGCTGCTCACGCCCTCCTCCTGAAGGCCAAGCAAGACGCCGCGCTCTCCGCTGGTGTGGAGGGCATTTCGATCGACTCGGGGGGCGCGGGGACGGGGACGGGGCTCGCGGGACCTGGACAGTCCCTACAGGAGAGACTTAAGGAGTTCGATGTCCCTGGGAGGGGCACGACAAGCGGCAAGAAGAGGGGGTATCGTATTGCGGACTTCCCTCCATCGCTGCAGACGGTGCCGTGCAAGCCGCGACTGCTAGACCTCGCTTTTGACGACCTGGAGTTCCCGGATCTCGACGAGCGAGCAGGGGTTGAGAAGGAGGCGGAAGTGGAAGACCCGCAAGGCGCAGCTGCCAGCGCCGGGGGGATAAGCGGATGGGTGGGGTGGGCGTTGGGGCGGTCGAAGTAGCTCTGCGGTGCCGCTGGCAAAACGCTTGTGTTGCGATGGCGGTCGTTGGGTTTGGAGACGTTGCGGTGGGCCGTTGGCGTGGCTGGCGGGGACTCGTAGTGCTTTGTAGCGGTGTCAGCGCCTCGATGCCTTAAAAGCAGGGCGAGGTTCTGATCTCTGGGTAGTATCTCAAGCTAACCGATGCTGAGGTTGATGGTGCTTCTTTGTTACCACCGCTCACTACGCACATTTCACGACCCGTCTTAATCGCTCCGGTTATCTGATCGGCGAAGCGTTCGCTGCTAGAGGCCCGCGCGCCTCGCAAACGTGCGGTATTGTAGTACGAGACAAGGCGAGCCGCGAGCGCGCGCAGGCGCAAGGAACCTAATCCTTCTAGGAGTTAACTCAGGGTTTCTGTTTGTGACACAATTACTGAGTTATTTTTCATCCGTCCGTCCTTCCGTCCCTCCTTCCCTTCGTCCATCCGGAAATCGTAGAGTTTGGTCAAATCACGTGTGTCCGGAAAATTAAATTGAAAGCAAGACCTATGCCAATGGAAACGCGAAGTCATTTTTTTTTCTTTCGAAAATATTGTTTTCAAACAACAGCCGAAAATATCTTCGTACCGCCGCTGCGGGGGAAAAAAGAAAAGTATTCGTTTTTTTTCTTTTTTGTTATAACGGCTGCACGAGGCGCAATTTGTCCTTTTCTCAGTGCAAACTGGTCAGCACGCTGATGAAAATCAGCTCGTGCGACGATCGACGCTTGATCGTAACATAAGACTCAGCCCACGGCCAACCCGCTCGGTGTCCACCAAGGCCAACGAGTATAGATGACGGCCTTGAGAATATCAGGTGGATTCATGGTCTAGGGGGCGAGAGCTTGCCGGCGGCATCCACCGGTATCCTCCCAAATCTGTTTTTTTTTTTTTTTTCGCCATTCGAGACCGATGGAGAATTTTTGTCTTGTGTTTCGTGCACACCAGCGCCCAATTGTTTTTTTAATCATACGCCTGGCCAGCTCCCACCACATGACACCGGCCATTTTGCGAAGACGGTTTATCCTAGGGTGGGTCGAACCCCCTATAACGAGCGCACTCCGTTCAGAATCCTTGAGGCGGTCGTTGGCTTTATCGATCGATGTCTATCAAGGACTCGGAATCTCGCCGCTTCGAACCAAACATCCGCCTGAGTTTTTTTTCAAGCCAATCTTGATCCAACATCGGCCCCAGAGTTTTTTTGCGGGCTTTTCCAAAAGTTTGGAACTTTCCGTTTCAAGAAACGTGCCCATAGCACGCTGTACCTGAAAAATCACGACGGATATCTTTGGAATTCTAAGTTTTAATGGGAACTTTGCGTTTCTATTGGCATAGGTTCAGAGGTCTATCTTATCCGACGGAAAATACATTTTTTCCCAATTATTCCATATCAAGTATTGTTTTAACCCAATTTTTGATTATCAAGATTTTCCTGTTTTTTCCCCCCAAATGTATACCAGGTATACTTGTTAATGTTGAATTTTATATTTAACTTCCCTGGTATTCTTGCCTTTTAAGAATTCCACGAATCGTGACGGAACGCGCGTGTGTCTTGATTAATTTTCCAAACATTGCCAACTTTCTGGGAAACTAATCTTTCCGATAAGAAAGGCCCTAAGACCGTTCCCTATGCGGTTCGATTTCAAGCTTGAGATTTTTGTAGTTCCGTTCCCCAAAATGAAGGCATCTGCTTATACGGGCCGAAAATGCGGAATCCGACCGGATTTTTTCGATTGAGAACCCGATGGCCTAAGTCGCCAGATTTTGGCCCAAAATCCGATACCTATTTTTCAGATCGAAAAGTAGGATGGTCTCTAAATTCAAGATGTTATCAACGACAGCAAGCAGCAGCAGCAGCAGAACGATCGATGCGTTGGATGGCGACACAGCTGTATAAAAACTTTTGCATTGCGCCCGACGGGTGGGCGGCGCGTCTCTGCAACGCCAGACTGCAGCCGGCTGGCGCGGGCTCGGACCTGGAGTTCAAGAGAAGCGCGCTCGGCGGGCACCTCTCCGTGGATACGTACGTACGCGGAGATTACGGCAGCAGCAGAGGTCAGTCAGTGACACAGCAGTGAAGAAATAAAAACACTAAGACAAGGTGACTCCAGCGCACTCGGGACGTCTCCTCGCTGCTAGATCAGAGGGAGTCAGCGTGGGCTCGGATGCTTGGGTGCTACATACACGCCGTGCAGCGCACCCGACGGGTCTCTTCGCGGCGCCAGACCACAACAATAATAGCAGGACTCGGTCCAAACGGAGTACCAGCTGAGTAACAGTGCTTAAAATAATGAAATCCAGCAGCACCAACCAAGCGCGCGCGACCGAAACATATTCTGCCATTTCGGGTGGCGGCATCCATCTTGGATCCAGCAGAGCTCTCTCCGCGCATGGTCAAGATGGATAAGGGTGTGGCCGCCACGGCTTTGGATTTGCGCGGGCGGGGTGAGGGCGGACTAGAAGGATTGGGGCGCCTGGTCTCGAGTCTCGCTGGAACGCGGTTTGTCGCGGGAGGAGCGCGGGGAAAACTTCCGCCGAGGAGAGGTTCCTGGTCATTTACATCGCGGGCGTTTTTTTTTTTTTTCTCGTTTTTTTTTCACGTTTCGCCCTTGTCGGCAGTACGCACTCCGTGCAGTCGTCAGACGCCTGTCACGACGGTCGGTGGGTGCTGCTTCCGTGGCGCGAGGGGCGCAACTCAGTGGCACAAAGACAGCGGGGGGCGCTTCGCCCCGGTCGACGCAGAAGGGCGGGCACCGCGGGACGAGCGACACGTACACGGGGCAAAGACACTCTGAAACGTAGACGGCACATTGAGCAATGCATGTATTAACAGTAGTGGCAGTAGCAGGCGCAGCAACATCAGCAGCAGCAGTATGAGTATGCACCGCGAGACCAGGCGGTACGGTGCCGTCCGCCAATCTCAACTGAAGGACACACGGGTATATCGCTGTCATTGCTGAGAGTCATGGGAATTCGCTCGTGTGATCGTTTTCTGCCTAAAAGAAAGTAGACAGCAGGCCAATTTCACTCGTTGGCAACACACCACTGCTGTGGCGTCTGGGTTAGAGCCGTTCAGCACAAGGTTGGGAGTCTTGAGACGCCCACAAGGCCACCGTTTGGCCCATCCGCGTGTGAGTGTGGTCGTAATATGTGAGTACTTATACTATCTGTCATTCCTGGCGTCAATCTTGGATGCTGGAGTCGGGGTACTTTGGTTTGGCGACCTTGACCTGAGCCCTACTACCTGCTGGGTAAAACCTTGCCTCATTGACAGCTCCCATGGGATAGGTTATTCGCTCGAAGATTCAAATGCAATACTACAGTAGATGCAGCTCTAACCTACCACGCTTACGAAGGAAGGGGGGGGCGTCGAAACTTGCACGGACAATAAGTGGGGGGAACCCTACCAGCGATCTGCTGGCCTCTATAAGCCTCCGCCAAAATAAGTGCACACGGGGGGGACAACCCATAACAAGCACCCGTTAACTTGAACAGCAACACGCTATTGCTGCAGCCCCACCTCCTCCCTCCCTCTCCCCATTTTTCGGTACCAGTACTCAACATAATAACATGTTGGGTGGTCAAGCCGCCTCATGCTTTCCATGGAAACAAAGGGGGGACATGATAAGTGATCAAGAAACAAGTTCCTTCAGAAAGGGGAGGGCGAGCGCCCAAGGAAGTAGTCCCTTGCGTTCTAAAAAAATGAACTGGTTCCTGCTGGTGTGTATGTGCTGCATGACTGATGTGTGTATTGCATAACACTTTTTGGTGATAAGTCCCACGCGCAGGTTTCGGCTTGGTGCTGAACTGCTTCCCTGCTCTCTTGTATGTAATGATCAGGTGAGCTTTCGGGATAGAGACGCTGGTGTCTGGCAGGAGCCGTGCGTTTCGCCGATGACTTGCCCCTCTGCCCTCGTAATTCGGTTGACGGCATAACCCTTCTTGTAGCGGGTAGTCTGTGCAAGGTGTAGTACCGACTCTAGGCGAGGAGGCATTGCGACCCCGGATGAGTAGGTAACGACCCCGCAGGCGAAGATGCTCCGGTGGTATGTAAGCGGAGAAAACGCCCCCAAAGGCGACGACTCTCCGGCGGTCCCAGGAGAAACGACCGCGATCCCAGGCGATGATGCGCCAGTGGTCCAGGAACAGTGATGGCGACCCCTGGCGAAAACGCGGAAATGCCTCCAGGTGATGGTGATAGGGCATTCATGAGCTTTGAAATGTACTTGCAGCCCCCCTCCACCCGGCGGGTAGCTGCACCCCTCTTCAGTACGAAACTCCTTGTTCCGCTGGATGATCGAAATGGATGCGTTCTTGGCGAAGTCCTCGGTCGCGATGACGGCAAGCTTGTCATGGATGACCGCGTGGTGGATTCTTGTTCTGCCGCTCTTGGCCAGCTCGCGGAGGGCGAAGAAGCGGCGTACGGGGTAAGTGATCCTTGTGCTGAAGGTGGGGTTGCTGGCAATGTACAGGGTGCCGGTACGAGTAGCGAAAATCATCGGGCCCGCGCCGACGTGGTGAATACCCCCTGCTTCAGGAAGCCGTCCATCTCCGCCATCGTCGGGAATTGTCCCGAGCCCCACGGCCGTAGCGCACAGACTAGGCCCGGCCTGAACTGCGGCCTCTAGTGCTTCCTGTCTCCTATGGCGGACTGTGCAATCTCTACCAACGCAGAGAAGCGGTGCCTAGCCTCACCTCTCCTGACTACATCCACCACGCGCCCCCACACATACATGCATAACCGCTGGTGTGGTGTCCACACGGTAGCCTCACCACTCGTTGCCCCCGAGCTACTATCTGTCGCCTGCGGCAATCCCTTCTGGTCGCGCCTTCTTGCTTGTCGCCCAAGGATGCGGAAATCGCCTTGCACTTCTGGATGCCGCGCCGTCTTTCTCACCTCCTCTTCTTTTCCTGCCAAGTTCCCTCTTCCCCCCGCTGCCCCCCCTCTAGCCAGGGGTCGGTTGAGGCTCGTTCCTCGCGGGCTGAGAGATTCGATCGCGGCTCATGGCGGCCCCTCTCCCGGTACTGGTCGCTCACGATCCCCTCCCAGATCCGATCGGTCGGCCTTGTCTGCCTCTTGTAGCCGTCACCCTCTCTCCCGCGCCAGTGAGCACAGGCGTGATTGCTGCGGGCGTTGCTGAGGTGGCGCTGGGATATATCCGGGGAATTCCCGAGCATTCCCAGTGGCGTAACATGCCTGCCTCCAGCGCTCTGAGCGCTCGCCTTGGCTCGACCAGCAGCATCTCGGGCAATCATTTGCTCCCTCTCCCGCGGGTTGCTTTCCGACGCTTGAGCTTCTCCTTCAGGTGGCGTCGTCCCCACTGCCGGGGAAAGGAGGCAGCGCGGCACCAGCACGTCCATCATTTTGGACCCCGAGGACCCGTCTATTAATAGTCAGGTTTTTCTGCCACCCGTAATCGGTGCCCTACCAAGAACTTATGGACGTGGGGGCCGTCGTAGAGCCTGTGGTTGACCGAAGCAAGATGCTCTACGGTCAGATCTCGAACGCTGTGAACAGCGGTCGAGGTCTCCAGTGGTTAACCGCTGCTTTCCATTGCATCAGTTGGGGGAAATCGAAATACGTCGGCATAGGAAGGCCCAGAGCGTCGCCAAAAGGGAAGCATACAAGGAGCGGTCACTTTGACCTCCTTCAGTGGGCCCTCACCATGAGCTCGAATGTGCTGTAGGAATCAATCATTATCTGAGTGTCTGGACTCAGCCGGGGGGCACCCTCCTCCACGAATTCGGCAAACTTTAGGGTGCTCCCAACTGCCGATCACTACCCCCTCCCGGCTGGGACCTGGGCAACTTCTGAGCCAACTCCACCGAATGGGTAGACTGGGTTCTTACGAGCCATTCAAAGCGGTATATGACGCAGGGCTGCGGGTCAGCATGACCGTTTGGTAGGCGTTCTACGCGATCCCACATGCAGCGGGTGTGCAAAACTCCTTCGTTGGAGCACGCAACGGGTGGAGGCGGTTGGCTGCCCTCCATATCTCCGCCGGAGAAATGTAGATCGTCAACCGGAGTATGCGCAGGGAGCTCCGGTGTCCGCCATCCTTCCACCTTGGCCGCCCTCGGGTCCGCGTGGTTCGCTGCACCCTGGCCTAGGGCATCGCCTCCTGATCGTGACGTCTTCTCGGCCCGAAGTGGCCACTCGTGGCTCTTTCCCAGACCGTCTCGGCCTGCCTCGTTCCCCCCTTCCAGCCGGTTCACCCTATCCCACGCAGCTATAGTAGTCCCTGGTGCCCGCGGTTTGACGGTCCTCCATGGTACCTTCAACAGTGCCTACAACAACTGGCCTCATCATCAGCGGGACGAGCTTTCAAGATCAAGATCGTTTGCTGTACGAGAAGAAGATCAGAGTTCGAAGTACTACGGGTACTTCGTCGACAC
>JBBMHQ010059099.1:0-15588 GCA_037834295.1 Postelsia palmaeformis
TTTCACACTGCTTCGATGGAGAAGCGGATTTTTGCGTTGGATACCTGTGGGATGGAAGGGAAATGTATTCCGAGGAGGGCACAACCCTTTCGACAGCGTTCCGGGTCAAGGACATCAATACATAGCCGAAAACAACAATCGAACTACGATAAGAAACAGCCTAATAATAGGTATTAGGCTGCCGAAAAAAATGAAACCGTTTTTGTTTGCGGCGGAATCATTGATTATTTTTCCGAAAGCACAGGAACAACCCGCAAGACATCAGCAGCGGCCACACACAGACACAAACGCGACCCCAGCTCGCACACGAGAGCGACAGCATGGCTGCCAACCGACCTCCCACAGCTACACACCAGTAGTGACTGAAGATTTCAACCCCCGGCTCATCGCAACATTCGGCCATGAAACCTGGTGCAATAACCTAGGCCTAGCGGCCAGCTGGGGGGGGCAGGGTTATAATTTTGGTGTGACCCATACTACTACTGTTGTTTGAATATGCAGTGCACGCAAACAGCACGTTGAGTGCGTGGTGTTTGTATTTCTTGACAGTTGTGGTTTCCTAGGGAACGGGTAGGGGGGAGGCAACAGTCGTGAAGAGACCGCGGTTGGCGAAAGCAGGGAGGAGACAGCTGACCGGGTAGCAAGGTACCAGGCCGACTGGTAGGTAGAACCTGTCTCCACGAACCCCTGCGGTTGGTGCTGGATGTACATAGGCCGAGTATACGGCTTAGTGGCGAAGAATACATACAGGCATCCGGCTCAGTCTTCTCATGCTATTTGGTGCGTTTGGGCCTGATCGATAGATGACGTCAAGAAGAAACACATCGTACAAACGCATTTGGCGCAGGAAGACTGGACTATACGATGGCAGTCAAACGTACTCAAGCATACGTGAACAAACCAGCAAACGAGACAAATGACACGAGACTGGGACAGAAAATAAGTGAAAAAACATGTGCTGACACGACCGAGGGTGTGCCTGTCGTTGGTTCAGTGGAAGTTGGGACAGTAAACGAGGGGCGTGCATCACACCAACCGCACACCATGTAAAACAACGTAGACTGACTTCACATCCCTCTACCCATATCGTATATCAATACCGGGTACTGTTCTGCTTGGCTGCATGGTCATGTGGTCAACGGGCGTACAAAACTGGCATGTCCTCGTAGTTCAGCGCAGTCTTACCAACCCATGGCTCAGCTAGACATTCTACGATATAATATGTGAGTGTCAAAATGTACACAATTGGGTAGGCAGGCGAGGTGTCAATTGACACCAGGTGCGGCCAGCGGTTGGTTTCCTTCATCATCTTGTTGCAATGGTATACGCAGTGGAAGATCCCTGGGGTTAATCGATCTATTTTGCTCTTCACAAGAGTATACGCAGTGGAGGGTTTCCCAGTTCTACTTGTACTGATCTATATGCCCGAGAGCTCATCTGGCCAACGCTGCCGACTGCACACCTCTCGAGGGCGTTCGGATCCACCTTCGAGCAAGCCCATACTCGTGGCTCGTTTGTAATTTCCACTACTCCTGCTGCGATTGCCGTCACTCGCACTACAGCAGTAGGGAACTCCGGCCAAAAGGGCTGCAATTGATGTAATTCGCACTGGGAAGCTGTGGCCGCAGGGACGCATCGCCCAGTAGTTTAAGGATTTTGTGGAAGGCTTACGTTTCAAGCAGGGAGGGGAGGGGGGGGTCTCTACCTTCCCTTGCGTCCACTTCAACTGCATTTTTCTTCATATGTGACTGACCCCCCCCCTGTGCAAGGATCACGGTTTCTCCGTGAGGTGTCGGGGCAAACAATCGGCCACCCCCGTTACGAGTGCTATCCTGTCATTCTGCTGCACAGTAGATTGGGCAGTCAGTCGCTTGCCGCTTGAAACAATCACTGCCAGATATGGTCGATATATTCAGACCACGTACTGCAGCACTCGCCAAAAATACACGTGCAGATATATTATAGATTATCTTTCGTTGTATACTCTCTCTGATTGTCATGTTGTATCCGTGCATGCAAAACATCTTCAGGTGTACGAGGAAATCAAATACGGCGCCAACACAGGCGTCTCCGTCACGAGGGAGGAGCAGATCGCCTACAACACATGGTTCGCCGAGACAGTAAGTCCGCGAGAGGTCGCTGTCTCGCTTGGGCGGTATTGCATTATTCTCTTGGAAGCCCACGGCAGACGGGGTGCGCCCACGCACTGATTTGCAGAGGTGGTCGCAGCATGCGTACCTGATACATGGGGTAGCTCCGGCTAGGAAACCTGCGCTGGTGGGTGGAACTTTTTTCAGCTGTCAACTATGCTGCTATTTGCGTCGTGTGTGGTAAAAGGAAGGAATAGCACATTTCAGCTGCTTGTGTTATTGGTCAAGACATTGAATCGAATCGAATGTCTTGGTCGGACGGCGCGGAGGTCCTGTCTCGCAGATTTCTGGCTAAACCTGAGAAATGGGTTGAAACTTTTTCCTTATTTTATCATAATTTTCACTTTCTAGCCTAACTCGTAGGAGGTTTTACCCTCGACAACCTTCTGGACAAGCCGTGGTCACAGGTGTCGACCCTTCTCCCCCCCGGCACGTTTCTTTATTTGTTTTCACGCTTAGGGTTGAGCATTCCCACTGCTCGTCGATTTCCATCGGATGTAGCTAACTCACGCTCTCGCGCTTTCCGCTAATCAATTTATTTAGAGCAAGAAAAAGGCCCTACGAACATGCACTCGGTGGTATTTGAACCCACGGAATTGATCTCAATAGGCACGCTGACGGCCTACCAAGCTACCGGGAACGTCGTGTGGCTGTAAATTTCGGCGGCTCGCTAAGTATACAAACATATACAGAACAGTAGTAATATATACATATGTATATGTATATATATTAAATACTTGTATTTTGTTTTTTGCCCACACAAACGCGGAGATTGTTCATACATGCCTTGTGATATACACACTAACATCGCGGAAAAATGCCTTCCACCCCTCGGACCGACTGTTTGAGCTCGATATATTTACAGCGAGAATATTATTAGCACCTCAAAGGATGGCCTTGGACAGATCTCGTCGAGGGCTGTCCTCAAACGAACGCGTCGTTTAGTGTTGGCTTTTTTGCGTGGGGGTTAGCGAACTTCAAAAGTCGGTCCGTGCGGCGAGGGGCAGCGTTTACTCGCATTGCTACGGTGTACTTGACTAGTAGAGGGAGTAGTGGATGTAGTTGGTTGGTTGACGACTTGCGCGTGAGTAGGTGGATTGGTTTTGGCGATGGAAGGTAACTGTACACCAGGCGGATCACGTCGGAGAGCTCCTAACTTCACTTGGATCCTGATGTCGAGGCAAGCACGGGCGCTTGACCTCTACGCTTGCGTACGTGGAACTTATTGTTGGAACCTTACACCGCGAAGCGAAATGAGATCGACGAGAAGGCATACCTTACTGGGCAGGTTCTCGATGGCGATCGTTGAGAAACCTCGTCAGCCAAAAAAGCGTTTGGCCGAGCATTGCTACCGCTGTGATGCATCAGAAGCAGGCGGTCCTACCTGATGGAGAACCCCATTGGGCTAGCCACTGGTACGCACGTACAACAAAACCAATAGACTGCACCCCACTAAAGTGTATGCGGGTGGGACTCGAGTATCGACGCAGTTTCTCACGCCTGCGATCCCGCGCCGGCAGAAGCACGCCCCCTCTCGCCGGGCAGGCACCAACCATATGCACGCAGTAATACGCCATGGTGTGAGGGTCTGACTCGCCCTCGCCTCTGCCTGAGTCTTCTCGCAACGCGAACATTGTCGTTGTCCCAGGTTCACGCTAGCGGCATGCAAGTGGGCTTGAAGAATGCTATAGACATGATAGAGGACGTGCTCGAGTGGTTCGACTTCGCCGTCAACGAGTCATGCATTTTTTACGATGAATGCGAGGTAAGTATACATAAAAACATTGCCGCCGCGTTCCGCATGAAGTTCAAGGGTTGCTCCGAACTTTACCAACGGCAAGTAAACAGTTCAAAAATCACATGTATGCAAAAGCTGATCCAACCTTGCGTTTGTGCGGATATTTCAGTCTGCACCGGTACTTGTACCAGGCTCGTGTCGCCTTGCTTGGATTTCCTAGGACACATACATATTGAACCATCCCTGTGCCACCTCTCGATAACTGATTTTAAGACTTTCAACCTCCAAGAAACTAGTCGCCGAGGTGGTCCTTGTTAACGGCGGACCAAAGGTCGTTGTTTGTCGTCATCCAAGGCCAAGTATAGTGTAAACCTGCAGCACTGCAGTCTGATTACTGCCCCACATTTTGTTGGCAAACCACCCTGAACCTCGAAAATATCGGCGACATCGTTGACAGCAGTACGAGTCCCGCAGAGGCACGTCTTGACCAGGTTCGGGAGTTGACGCGACCCAGTCAATTATCGGCACACTGTCAGTATTTGGTAAACATGAGACAACGCCACGTCACTCGCATGTATATGCTGGCCGATTTTCTTTCTTCTGTCTCCGGCCGCAATGGTGTCACTGCCACCGCACTGGTGGAAATCCCGCCCTCTTATGTGACAGGATTACAACTTCTTCCTCGACCAGGGCAAGCCCGTCTTCAACGTTGAGTAAGTGCCTCGTTATTCGATAGTTGCTGCAGAAACTTGAAGGCGACGGTTGAAGCTAAATCAGAGGCTTAAAACTGATGCTTGAAGTTGAACTTGGAGAACACGTTGGGAGGGTCGTATTTGTAGTTAAGGTTGAGGTCGTTTTATTCGGAACGACACAGTTATTACAGTAGTAGCAGTGTCACCAGTTTTTGGCACAGCGCGAAGCGATTCTGGAGCATGTCGCTCTAATAGCGGGTACCACAAGAAGTGCGAGTACCCGATACATGTTTTGGCCTGCTACACGGCCTTTGAGGCATACCTAGATTTGGACAATACACACAGAGGAGCTGGTGCACGCTGGAGTCGGCTATTAATAGACAAACGTTCTCGCACGTTATTGCCGTGGGCATGAAAGAGAATGAGTGCATGCGTGTTTTGTTCTTCGGTTTCGTCCCTTTTTTCGCGGTTCGCGTGCGCTTCAGGTACAATGACAAATGGAACGACATGAGCATGTGCGACGTCGGTAACGCTCTCGGCATGGACACCATTGTTAAGGTGCATAGAGCGCCGCTATATCAAGTACAACAATCGGCGCGTTTCGTGCTCAGCGATTCGTCCCCTTGGCCTACGCCAAATAAATTTCCGACGGGGTATGCAGGAAAAATATCTCAATCCATCACGGCAACGTCTCGAGGTTTCCAATATATCGTCTCGATTTATTGCATTTTTAGAGATTCTGAAGAATGGCCTCTGTGGTGATGGTGGCGAATGGTGGGGAGAAGGGAGAGTATGTCGACTGGTGTCTCTGGGTCCTTTGCTTCCAGCTGGTCGGAGCTACAGCAGTCGGCCGAGTGACTATTTTATATATTCACACTATTTACATGTTGAAGTACTTTGTTTTCGTGATGTGCGCTGCCATCTGGTCGTGGTTTTAGTCTACGCCAGCACTTATTTGTTTCGATTCGGTCTTGAGTGAGGCACGCAGCCGCTCGAAATAATAGCTGCAGCACAAGCACAAACCGATAGCTGCAGCACAACAAGGGGCAGTACTATTCACAACGAGTATTTTCACCACGGCAGTATTCCGCATCACTTGTCGCCACCAACTATCTGTGCGGCAACCAACTACTGTGAGGGTTTGAACCCGAAATAAACTGCAGAAAGCGCCTCGCCTGGCATATTTATGCAAAAATTCGTCGCGAGTCGACGGGAGATGAAAATGATGAACCTATTCTCGCGGTGAGGCGTGCACCGAAATGGGGGGGAAAAGGAACTTAGGTTTTGATTCGGTGATGCACGTTATAACGGGGTTATCGTAGTACCGGTTTGCTTTTCCTTCAAACCAACGACGGTAACCTGCCCGGGCGACGCGAAGCCTGGTTGTGGCCGCGAAATATCTAATGCCGATATCACGTTTCACCGAGGGGAAGCATTCGTCGAGGGTCTGTCGCCCTCCCATTCGTCGAGGGCAAACGAGGAGCCCCCCTCAACAAAATACACGTAGTCGCACCGACTGATGCTTGACGAAGTAGATGTCGACTACAATACTCCATAGCATATATGGCCGAGCTATACGACTGAATGGTGTTGAATCTACAACTATTTGGATACTCATAAGATGAAAACGTAAAGTTCATTGCTTCCGGAACATCTTCCCCAGTTTTTGAGGTTCATGCTGGCTTCACGAGTCCGAGCCGGTGGTATGCCCGGGGTTGAGGTTTCCACGCCACGAGGGGCGGTATCACCCCGGGGAGGGGCTTTCACCGGCTCGTCCCTGATTCGTCACTAAGCTGTGCAGATGTAACGAGAGGTGTTGGATATGTGGATGAGGCCCTATACTCTCCGTGTGCGGTGGAATCTTGACTTTGCACCGAGCAGGAACTCTCGTCCTCTCGTCACGCACCTGGCGCCTCTCATTGGTCGGGAATTGGAGGGCTCCACCATTGGCAATTCCGAGTGTTCGGGGTTTGAGGCACATCTGTTGAAAAAAACAAATGTGTCGTATACCGTTACACCAGTAGTTGTGTGCAAGTACGCACAATGTGGACAGAACGAAATGACGTAATACCCGGCATGCCATATGTTGTAAGCCCCATACATAGTGAAGCCTCGCGATATTCTCTCCGCGGGGTATCAGTACCGCTGCGGCTACAGATATAACGTACAACTGCACACAGCCCTGCTAGATTATCGACCTCAAACCGGTGGCCTGTCCTTGACATCCACCTCCTGGCGCGTGCCGTTTCTTCTCTGTGTTCAGAATATCAACCTGGAGGGGCACCTGTGCAGCTGCGTGGACCCTTCGAGGGACTGGGGGTGCAGCAGTGTCATCTAACCGGCGATCCACGTTACGCGATATTCTTCAGCCCAAACCGACCTATATACCATGTTCACGTGTGCACGACAGTGTTTCACGGGTCAAGCACAGACAGGGTGCTCGACGAACCGCCATGGAAGCCAGCGTTTTGCAATTAGAGCCCAGGAATGTCGTTGGACAGACCACCAATCCCCACCATACGATATAATCTTGCAGGGCTAGATGTCTTCATGGCTTGTATGTTATCTACTGTAGCTCATCCTGTTGCCGGTTGGGAGCCGTAAAATTTGCATGATCGAGCATGTGTTTCCTGGGTTGAGTCTGTCTAACGTGCTTGATGGCTCCATGTTACATTCTTGCAGTTTGATTGACATGTTCGTGGCACACGCGCTACTCAACAAACGTCGCCGGCAAAGCGTGGAGTGTATGAAAGTTTCGATGTTGAAGGATTCAAAAGTTGTCATGTAGGGTAGAAAATGCGAGGCTGAGTAGAAGGCTTCAAGCACCGCAAGTCAGGGTGGACAGGGTAACGCTCTGAACTTGGACAGATCCCGAGCAGAGGGCGTTGAACAATACAATGAAGGGCGGACGGAGCTCAAAGACGGAAATGTCGACCTTTCAAAAAAACACTGTAGCAACCTCACGGGAGGGTTTCCATGTATGTTTGCCCCAAATTTGTATACGAGTGGGCGGTTGGCCCATCCCATCTAATAAATTGGTTCCGGAATTGAAGCGAAAATGCAAGGAGCTATTCTGTGGCGCAATACGTGGCTTTGATGTGACACAGGGGACGGACCGCATCCCCTCTCCCTGAGAGACGCTGAACAGGATTCACGCCCTCCTACATACTTTTCCCTGTTTGGACTGTTTGAGGCTGCGTAATTCGATGGAGAAAACCGCTCGTGACCAAACCGAATGTGAGGGACTCCTTTTTTGACTAAAACGATACGATCAAACACGGGCAGCGCGGCAGCAATGTTGCAACGTCTGCGCCAACACCTATTACATCGCTGCTCGCAGTACCACCTTCAGGGACAACAAGATGCCTCCTTGGATCTAAACGCCCCCGGACCCAGTACACTTCTCACGTTGAAACAACCAAACCTTCACCTCCACGTGTTTATACCTTTTCACCGAGACATCGAGGTAACCCCATCGCGACCTCTCCGCAAGTTCTAGTAGTAGCCTGGTGTGAAATTTCGAAAAAATCGTGTGACGCTCGAATAAATACAGTGGGAAACCGAAACACGCGAGCGAAAAAAACCCGCAGCATCCGCCTGGGTTCCCACTAGTGTTGGTATGATAGAGCTCAAGCCACGATTCTCAGCTTGTGGAACTGAGTCTATGTTTTGGCAATGCAGACCCGTCTGTCCGCATGCCCTAAGTTGTCGAACAATTTCCAATGATCAATACATCCTTACAGTTGATATTCGTACGACGTGTTTTGACTCTTACGGACCTTATTTACTGGCACATACGATACTACCAGAACATGATATTCGTGGCACGAAGAACAAACTCGCCCACAAAGAATGAGGCAATATCGTGATTTTGAAGCCGTCGGTAGACGATTCAAATGTTACACTTTGATGGTACCTGATCGACGCCGGCGTTGGATCATCACCATTTCTCACTTTTCAAGATTCTGGATTATTGACCGTAAAAACGGGTGAAAAGTGTTTTTAGGCATTTATTTTCGTTTGTCAGCGCCGACCACTTTGAGACTCGACGACGTACCTCCCCGACTAATGACCCGTTTTTATTTTTGAGGACTGCACGGTGACCGCGACCACCTGATTTCGAACATAGTATTTTTGGGGAGAAAAACGTTTCAAAATCACGAAAAACTGCTATTATTGGCTTTTATCGTTCGTCAAAAGTTTAGGTCTTCCGCCCTCGAATATTTTGTTCCCGGCAAATTCAGTCATATAGTACACCCACTGCGCCGTGTCATCATACCATATCACATACTTCCATTTTTCATAAGCGTATCACATACCATGCTTTTTTCATATAGTGTATCGAATCGCACCACCACCAGCATACCATGTCACATACTAATATACGATACAGTCCTACACCGCACAACCGTATCCTAGCACACCCTACCCATAGAGCATGGGGCAAATATACCACACAAGAGCATACGTCCAACATGCGATGTGGTGTTCTTTTTAGTTGAGGTGAAGGTGAAAGGTGGGGAGGTGATGCTTGCTAAGAGAGAGCGATAGCAACAGGGAGCAGCGACAGCCGCACCTGGCAACAGCAGCCTCAGCAGCCACGTCTCCAACAGCGGCAGCAGGATCGAGGGGGTCCGCTAAGTGCTTGCGCCGATCGACCCGAAGAGCACCAGCAGCAGGACCAAGTGCTTGCGTGCTTGTAACGAATTGGTTGTATTTTGAGTTGGGCCTTTTGTCAAGCGACGTTGACCAGTCTCGCCCTTGGCCAGGACGACAAAGTCGCGGGTCTAATCTTATTCGGCGACAGGGATATACAGGCGAACGACGGGTGTAAACAGATGCTGGTATAGCTATCGGAGCGACATGCAGAGGCTTACGAACTTCGGTGCGTGTGGTGTCAGGCTGCTCTCGGTTACGAGTCGCGCAAACGCCTGGGGAGTGTGCCTTTGTTGACAGGGAGATGGCTAGCAAGCTTCCTTGAACAAACAGATAGCCGTACGACTGTAGTGATGTTACTTTTATAAGAATGTGGTATGTAAACTGAGTCAAATGTGGGTACCTTTCGGATGAACAAGAGTGATTGGCTGCTCACTTAAATCGTCGGAAACGCTTCATAGTCACTTTCTGGCCACACCAAACCACTTACGTCGCGGCGAAACTATTCTTGTCTTCCTGTCGCATCCCCGAAGCGGCCCATGGTCGGGGTTGCATTTTTTGGTCCAATTTTTTCTTACCCACTGAGTTTCTCAAGTGAAGAGCCGGCAGTTAGGATACACATTTCACTCGTATATTCGTTTTATGACTAGCGCGTCGGTCGGCACAAACAAATCTCTTCCAAGTTTTGTATCGGGTGATATATTGAGCTCTCAATGTGAAGGGCTCAGGAACGTCTGGTGCACCCCTACCGAGGAAGGCCCTCGTGTTCAGGGCTACCTGTATCCCTGCACCTTCTTCGTCATTTCCATTAACAGGAAGAAAGCCAACCAACTGCAAACCTATAATTCCGTGTGAGTGAAACGCGCCTGGCTCCCGATCATGAAAGTCGCCGCGGGCTTGTCGTAGGAGTGATGCAGAAAACACTGCCCGAGGATACAAGCACCGCCGTAGCCACGTATCGAGTGTATGTTCCCAATCCCCCAATTCAGGATTCGTTAGCGTCATCGATGGTCGCGGCTGGACATTAGGGGCAGGGGCAGATATATGAGTCCGCGCATTGTCGATAGATATCGCCAGGGGGGGTGGGCGGCGGTTGTGCACCGATGGAGAAATTCGGAGGTGGCCAGGACTGCACAGACCGTGAGGAAATATGGTCTCAGACCGACCCTGGACCAATTTTCGGACGACCAACCACGTATCGTGCCTGCTGGCCCTCGTCCAGGGGCGGAAAATGTATTTGTCGAAACGTAGAGGGAGAACGAAATTCCTCCTTGCGAGTTCACTTTGGTCCGTGGGTTATACGAGGACTCTTAACGTGGCTACCGTGGTCGCGGAGGCGTTTGTCTTCAGTTGCCACTGACGTTGAACATGGACTGCCGCGAAGGAGTTGAGGTAGCACTGGCTGCAGCAGCTGCCGAAAATACGTTCATTGAAGTTGTCTTGTTCTGAACACGTCGCGGCGTATTCCGTGCACTCCAATAAGTTTTATGGAGAAAGCCAAGGGCGACGTAGGCTCTGCGTTGTGTGTGCTTTCGAAAATGCAATAAACTTCGTCATTACACCACCAGATTACTCTCCATGTATCCATATTCAACAAAGTATGTTATGCGACACACCATTTACTTTGAACACCTCACGTGAGATCGCTCTGTGGCGTCAGAGCTAAAATTCTAGAGCAGCAGCTATTACGGAAGCCCATAGTTAATAGGACCAAATATTCTCACTAATACTAGGTAAATATGTAGGCTTTAGTGAGTACCGCAGGTCCTATTAACTATGGTCCCCCGTAATAGTAGTAGTAGTACAAAAAATATTTTCTGTTTTTCGGCAGCCTGTCTTTGTGACGACACCCCGATAACCCTTCTCTTCTCACAACAAATATACCGGCACCGCCAGTCTATCTAACGTGAAAACCGGTTTTGCAAATCAGATTTTATCTCGAACATATAAGCACCATTGTTTGAGGCCAACTTCTTACTTTGGGAAACAAATCTTGCCCAAGAACACAGGAAATGGGGCCCTGGGAGAGTAGATGGCGGGAAAATAATAAAATTGACAGCGGACTAATCTTTCCTGAAAAAAATGTTTTTTGACTGGACCTGTCCGGAAAACTGGTGCATGGGTCAGAGGCGAAGAAAAATTATCCCCGATCCCGCCATCGGCGGAGAAGACGTAGAAAATGTATATTATTACTGGCCACCTCCGGCGAGGATAATGGGCAGTGGAGGGAGGCGCTGGTTGTGTCCCAGATTATGTGCCATAGGGGGCGCTCCTTTCTCCTCAACCCTCAAGCACCCCCAACGCTTGCACCCACACCGAGCCACAGATAACCATGATTGTCCACAAACCCAAGCGAAGTATACCTTCATTTTCCTGATGAACTATTATCATAACTTAATCAATGAGTCTGTTTCCCCGCCATTACCGTACTTATAGCACAAAGATGTTAACTACGCGAGTCAGTTCACCTGCTGAAATATGCCATGCATCCATGTTGAATTAAGCCAACCCCACAAGTATATATACCCATAGAGTAAAGATGCTTCTCCCCGGATGAGTCTCCTCGTGAAACTTCCTAGCACAACACATACATTGTGGTGTGGAACATCAACCCAGATATTATACTCGGTTTCAATGCGGTTCATCGATCCAAACTAATCACTGGTAAGATACGCATTTCACCCTATAGTAAGTTAATAGATGATATGCTGCAAATTATCGTCCAATAAGTTTGAGTAGTTCTAAACTCACAGTGTCCCCCCAAGTTCCGAAACTAGTTCCCAAGTGACAGGGACGGACCCTAGAGAATTCGAAGCTGAATATCGGAAACTGTCAGATACTGAACACGATGAATTGAAGCAGTCACTCCAAAATAGACATCCAATAATGCACTATAGTTTCCAACATCTACCTCACTGCTGTAGGAACACCTGATAACTCCTTCCCAATACAGACCACCGAAGACCCGAAACAAGAAGTACTTCATTATTACTTCATCGCAATATTACGGTGGAACTAAAAAAACTCCTTAGAAATTGCCTTGGTTAGGCAATCCGCATGCTGGAAACCTGACGGCACATGCGTGATTGAGATCTCTTTCCTCCCTGCCAGTTCCATAAGAAAATGGTGCCTTACGTCGATGTGCTTAGAATTCGAGTTGGTAATAGGGTTCTGCACAAGCTGCGCGGCACCCTCATTATCCTCGAACACCGGAATGCACGGCATTCCGACTTCAGTCAGCATGAAACGCCGAACCTGCCTCAAGAACAGCACTTCCTTAATGGTGTCTGCAAGTGCCACGTACTCTACCTCCGTCGTGGAGGGTGTGACGCACTTCTGTGTCCTCTGGAAAACCAAGACGCACAAGCACCACCGCACATCACCAGTCCCCCCGAAAACTGACCTCCTGCCAGTCGCCTTACTTGCGTAGTCTGCGTCTGCAAACACCTGCATGCTTAACCCCCCTACTGTTCCTGTCTGAAAAATAATCCCGAATGGACTCGTCCGTCTCACGTACCCTAAAATACTAAGTGCTGCTTTCCAGTGCACATGCTTAGGCGCAGCGCAGTACCATGCAACTGCTCTTACTGCGTTGGATATGTCCGGCCGGGTCTGGGTTGATAGCCACATCAGTGAACCGACCAGCTCGCGGAACGGCCAGTTCCCCGATGCTTCATTTTTTGTCGAATTCTGCAAGCTTGGTGCCAATAGAGAGCGGTACACTCCTACCATACTCTATCCCGTATTCATCCGCCAACTGTTCGGCGAATGTTCGTCGAGAGATCTTCAATACACCCTTGTCACAATCCCTCTAATAGAAGCACCCTAAGTACCAACGGAGCTCCCCGAGGTTTTTGACCGGGACCATCACGTTCAAATTCCTACCAAACTTGTAAAACCAGGCCTTCTCCCCCACCGCGAATATATCGTCCACATGCACTACTACAGTTATTACTATACTCCCCCCTTCCATCAACCGGAACACGCATGCATCAGCGAGGCACTGCACAAATCCCAAAGTCAGTAAACACCTTGTAAGATGCGCATGCCATTGTCTTAATACTCGCTTCAATCCGGACAGGCTCTTGTTTAGTCTCACTACCTTCTCAGACAACCTACCACAATGCTGGGGTAAACGCATGTAGACGTTCTCCTCCAGATCAGATTGGACGAAGGCCTGCTCAATGCTAAAGTGGCATAAGTCAAGGTCCAACTCGCACGCCATCGCTGTTAACAACCGAACACTTTAAACAGCAACAGTAGGCGCAAACAGTTCTCCAAAGTCAATGTTAACTCTCTGCCGATCCCCCCGCGCTACCAGCCTCGCCTCAGTCTTGGGTGGCCATCCATATTCGTCGGCCTTCCAATGGAACACCCACTTGGTAAAAAAAAAGTTGTCCACTGGTTGCTAGACCGGCTCGAACGTCCCCGCATCCAGCAATTCATAGAACTCCCGCCCCGTCGAATACCCCCAAAGATGTGCATGTTCCAACCTCATAGCGTCCTTGTGGCTCCTTGGGACCTTACGATAAGACGCGTAGCAGTGCGGCAAATCCGGGGGTCTGTGGGGCGGCCGCTGATCGTCCAAGTTGGATTCAATGTCTTTCCGAGTGACCAGCATTGCCGCGAAAGCCCACGGTGTCCCCCTAGCCCCCCGGCACGAGACGGTGGCCGCCCGTGGCCCCCAACGGGCGGCGGCTCCTTGCGGCGACTGGCGCCGACGGCCCTACGCGTGTTCAGCATTGACACCAGTGCTGATTTTCCCGAGTCCGGTGTTTGGGTCAACGGCCTGTTCGCCTTCTCCCGGCGATGGGGGCGGCGATGCCTCCCAGGCGGATAAAGGCTGGACCGTCGGCGTGGCGGAGAACCTGACCGTCTTCGATCGCGTCCTCGCTGACACCCGCTGCGGCTGCGGCTTCGTGTGCGGCCGCGGCAGAGCGGCTTCGTGTAGCGCCGGTGACGACGCCGGTGACGGTGACGGCGGTGACGGCGACGGCGATTGGGGCGGTGGTAACGGCGGTGACGGCGACGGCAATCGGAGCGGCGGTAACGGCGGCGGCCGTGGTGACGGCGACGGCGACAGTAACGGCGGCGACGACGGTGACGGCGGCGGCGGTTGCGGTACGTCGGGTGATGTCGAGTTCTGGCGATGTTGTCGGCGCGACGGCGTATGTAGGACCTCCCACGACGTCCGGCGCCGGCAATGGCAGCAAGGGCGTACGGCGAACCGTCCACACTACATCGCTGGTATAGCAGAGGCCCCCGGTCGAGGCCTTGATTACCTTCACGGCGGACGAGGGGTGGTTGTATCCGTTGTTCAGGAAATAGCACTTCACCGATTGGACGTCGGATTTTGAGCTGCGGTTCACCCGCATCATGCCTTCCTGGAAAAACGGTACTACCTGCAGATCTGGAAATCGCGAATATAAAACCTCGTACGGTGACCGCCAACCAGTGTTGGCCTTCGTCGCGGAGCGGTTGAAGCAGTCGGCAGGCCAGAGAACAGCTTCTAGCCACAGACGGTTCCTGCTGGCGCCGAGGGTTCGGCGGAAGTCGACGACTGGGAAAAGCCGCTGAATCTCGCGGCGAGCTGCATGGTCTCCCTTCATGGCGCGTCAGATAGCGTTTTCGACTACCGCGTTCTGCTGTGGATTACGCGGGGCCGTGAGCTCGCGGCGAGTCCCAGCGGAGTCGCAGAAGTCGACGTAGCTGCGATCGGTAAACTCCCTACCGTTGTCCGTACGAAAGCAAAGCGGCAGTCCCATGAAGTTCATGTCGGCGATGAACTTCTTCAAATATGCGGTGGTCTCCGACTTCGCCTTTATCTCGTAAGGCCGCATCCACCCCGAAGTGGTGTCCACGAACATGATCAGGTAGACGGACCCTCCCACGGACGCCTCGTAGGGACCAGCAAGGTCGATATGCACCGTCTCCATGGGCCTCCCCGCGCGCGATTTCGTCCTTCTTGGTACCCCGGCGCGCACTCCCTTCGCCTCCACGCACCCAGTACATGGTTGCAATACGCCCATCAATATTATGCCGTGCTGCCAAGCCGTGGCTCTCAACAGATGCTCGCCCAAGTGGCCTGAGGAAAAATGGAAGTGGTTAATGTCTATCACCTTAACGGGCTTGCCAACTGTAAAGAGACGTTTTCCAGGGGCAAGGACAGCTGCAGCAGTCAGGCCGTCCCCAGCGTGGAGGGCCTGCCAATCTGACTGTGCAAGCGCCTGCGCTGTGGCAGCATCGAGAGGAGGGGAAAATATCACGGTATGCGGAGTACTGTCGATACCATCCATGAGTTGAACATCAGAGTACATGCTCAGGTTTGGATTCTGCAAACCGGGAGCAGCAA
>JBBMHQ010059110.1:274-15223 GCA_037834295.1 Postelsia palmaeformis
ATCCGCCAGGGCGCGAAGTCCGACACGGGCGCCAAGGTCCTCAAGGCCAAACTCTTACTCAACTGGACGGGCTCCTACAAAGTCCTCGCCGTCGGCCCCTGCTCCTCAGCGGACACCCAGAGCGGATGTCCTCTTGGGACAAAACCCCTGTGTTTGGATTTTCCTTCCGATATGCCCGGCGGGGATGCTCGCCGGCGCGTATTGGTTCAACGCTATAAGCCCTGTTCCAACCCCCACGGCCGTGGCGACATGCCGAAGTATTTGCCAGCGGGGTTGACACAGTAGGCCCTCAACAACTTCTCCAAGAAGTATCCCCCGTACCACGTCACCCAGGACGACGTCGTCTCGACACCTCTTCACCGACTCGAAGTGGAAAAGATTACCGGACACCAATCGGTTCGAGGTCGAGGTGGCGCCATCGCGGTAATGTACGAGACGCACTGGACAGGACTATCCCGTCCGTCCTGAAAACGGGAAATGGACCTACAGCTTTCTCGCCACGAAATTTTGCGCTACTGGGCCGGCACTCCGAACCAGCACCGACAAACCAACCGCCAGTACCGCCGAATGAGAACCGGCGCAGTTTCTGGCACCCGGCTATGGCCGCGTATCGCACGTCGACTGGCTTCGCCGATACTACAACTCCGTGCTTCCCAACGGCCCCCACTTTCGGTACAAGCACAACGACGGTCTGCGGTGGCTCGGGGAAATCAGTGCGAACTACGCCAACAGATGAGAGTATATTTGATTCGATTTTTGGACGACCCAGGCCCGATCAAGCATCCCCTTCCTCCGGCGCGCTACACGACTTCGACGAGAGCCGTACGAGGCTCTTGGTGTCTGCAAGTTCACTTAGCTAGCGCGTTTGCACGAGGGATCCAGCGTAACGTAGATGAATCTCGAGGCGCCGCCATCAATGGGTGATTTTCGCTTCTCGGCTTCCCCCGCTACTTTTTTTTTCTCTACGTTTTCCTGGACTTTGGGCGGTGGCTTCTCTACTTGTTGACGTTTTCTGAGTTTTCGGGTCGGGTTTTTT
The DNA here is from genome assembly GCA_037834295.1 of Postelsia palmaeformis. Lineage (NCBI taxonomy): Eukaryota > Phaeophyceae > Laminariales > Laminariaceae > Postelsia > Postelsia palmaeformis. The sequence continues at coordinate 1,311 of JBBMHQ010059110.1, forward strand.
TCTAGTAGATGTGTTCACGGTATGTTTGTATGCTTTTTATCTTGGGCTTGGTTGGGGATGGCTTTTGCGTATTTTGTTCGGCCTACCCTCCCCGTTCAGTGTCGGGGCTGGTTTGAATACCCCCTCGTTCAGTGTCGGAGCTAGTCTGAGTAAAAGGGCTACTCGTTTGTGGCACAGGACACGTTTCCTGAGTTGTAGGCTGGGTTTTCGGTGCTTCTTGACATCTTCCGTGTTATTTTTCTTCTCGTTTTTGAAATCCACTTTCGCTTTTCCATCCATTTCCTTCGCCCCCCCCCCATTACGGGTGACATGGCGATGGTATTCGTTTTTAATTTATTCCTGCCCCTTCAGGATGGGTCTTCCTTCCATATGCCTTTTAACGTACTTTACCGGCTTCGTTGCCTTGCCGTCCAGAGGTGTGGGAGTGGGATATGAGGAGCCGCATCTTCGACTCATGTTCTAGTCCGTGGAATTGGAGTGTCCATGAGTTTCCCTCAACTCTGCATATACGGCTCATCATCAGAGTGGGCTAGTGTTATGATACTGCTTTGTATGAGGTTGAAAGCACGGTAATGACCTGGGCTCCAGCACTGGGATTGTATTTGTAGCGCTTGGAAAGCGTCTATAAGGCGGAAAACCAGGGGACTCACAGAGAGGCACGAGCTTGGTCGCAGTCTCCGTTGTGCATGGAAGGAAATAAGCTTCTCTTCTTGTATCTCTACGCAAACAACAAACGTGAGTACCACAACGCGTACCGATTTAACAGGTAGACCTGTTCAGGGATACAAAGTGTCCCGCATGTTCTGAATAACATACATGTCTGTACCACACAGAGTATTGGAAAGTAAAAACGAATTATTTCTCGTCTCAAAAAGTTGACACGAATCAGATTTTTTCGTGCTGCTGGGACTATTAGTAGTACATGCAACATAGTTTGATGATGCACCAGACTCTTTCACAGCTTACTATTATGATAACACTACTAGAAGAAGGGAGTAGGAATGACGAAGAAAGTGGCAGATCTACGGTTGCACACAGCATTGATCCACGGCGGGGTTTATTGACATGCATTGCGCTTGTACGCACGACGGTTTAAAAGTAATCAACACTATATACTTGTGGTCGTACTATAATAATAGACACAGTTTAAGACTTGAATACCTGGTATGATATTTGGGTCAAATTAGAGAATAAAGTATCGACCGATTACACTGTGCCAAACCCAGGGGATGACGAGGGCAAAACACGTTCGAATCGAAACCTTCGATTAAGACGAAACAGTCATCGAAGCTTTTTTGTTCGATGGCGAACTCAGCAAGTAAGTGGCCCCGAGAACATGCCCACGAACCAATCCACAGATAGACCCAGACCCAGTCTAAAGTCTGGCTGGTGTACTCCAGGTACAATGATACTTCAGTCGATATGAATCATAGAAGGAACATACTTCAAGCTACTATTAATATAACCTGTACCTACAGCTCCACAAATAGTATAGAACGAATATCACCCCCACTTCCGCGATCGCGCGTCCAAGTTGTGTGAGCAGCACAGCTTCGGGGCGCGCCTGCAGGGTCGAACATAAAATACGAGCAGTATTGTACCACTATCTCTGGAGATATAAGTATTGTTCCAACATAAACTAGCATGACGCTCGTAGAGGGAGGTATTAAGTTTCCGAATTCGGGGAGACGAAACTCGACCACAGCGTGATTTACGTTTTCCCCCGAAACAATAAGTATTCGTACAGGGCACTTTTCCGACCAAGCACGTACAGTAGTAAAATACTCGTATTTAATAATATTATTTGGTATTTGAAGCTGATTCTGGCTTTTTTTTCTTCGTATGGCATATCGTACAGCACACCGCACACAGCACAGCTCTGTCGTAGCATGCAGCAGGAGCAGCCTCAGCTCTGCAGCAGCAATGCACATACAAAGCACCGCCATAAGATCCAAACCCCCAACCCAAGTACAACCCTCTTCTCGGTGTAGGATGAAGTCGCAGCTATCAGCCTTCAACATCAGCAGTACCAGTAGCGTGGAGGGGCACCCTGATCCAGCAGGAGTGGTTCAACCGACAGCCTCTCGTAGCTGGAAAAGATCGACCACAATATTCCCCCGAATGTATCGAGCACACTCCACACAACGAACACCACCACACTCACACTGCACAACCCGGCACGCTGGTAAACATCAGCTCATTCGACGAAAGACGCTCGATCTCAACATAGACTCGGCCAACGGCCAACCCGCTTGGTGGCGGGCAAGGTCAACTAGAACCGATGGCGGGCTCGAAGAGATCGGGTGGATCCGTGTTCCAGGGGGCAAGAGCTTGCCGGCGGCGTCCTACTCTATCCTCCCAAGTCTGCAAAAAAGCCTATTTTTTGCCATTCGAGACGGATAGAGGAGTGTTTCAATCTATTTCTGTGCACACCAGCGGCCAATTGGTTTTTTATCACACGCCTGGCCAGCGCCCGCCACGTCATCGGCCATTGTGTGTTGTTGGCCGAATGTACTGTGCGCGCACAGACGGGAGCCCCGAGACCAAGCGCTGTTGTTGTGGTCTGATGCCACGAAGAGACCCGCTGGGTGCGCTGCACTGCGCGTAGGACCCAAGCGTCCGAGCCAACTCTGGCTGCCTTTCTTTGGTGTGGTGGCGGAGGGACGTGTCGAATCAACTCGTCTTGGTATTTTGTACTTCGTACTTTACAATGTGACAGACTGCTGCTCTGCTGCTGCTGTTGCTGCTGTACCGCTGTTGTAGTCTATGAGTACGTACCCGCGTCATCCGACTGTTATAGTCTGGCCACGGAAGAGTACGCCGCCCGCTGACCGTGCGCGAAGCAACGACGCTATACAGTAGTGTCATCATCCAACTCATGCACTTATCTGCCGACGACCGATCTGCTGCTGTTTGTTGTCGTGAACATCTTGAATACAGAGAGCTTGCTCTTCTTGTGTACTTGGTGTGATATCATATGTTGGTACATGGTACGATGGTACTACGCGGCTTGATATAATATATGGAACAAACACAGTATCGGAAATGGGATACGTTGGTGGAATAGTACATGGGAAAAACCCCGTTGGTGGTATGGTACGTGTTGACGGTATGGTACGAGAAAAACACAGCAGTATATGTGATGGTACGTTTGCGGTATGGTACCATGGTACGGTGTCGTGATATGGCTAAATTTGCCTGGTGGTATGGTATGTTTCAGTATATAAGGTCCGTGAGGGTCGAATACGTCGTACGAATATCATATGTAAACGAATATCATCTGTAACGACCTTGTATATCGACGATTGGAAAGCGTTCGAAAAGATAAGCCATGCGGACAGACATACAGACAAGTTTGCATTTACCAAAACAGAGACTCAGTTCTACAAACTGAGAATTACCGCAGCTGACACTCAATTGTACAAACCGGGAATACAAGCACCACCAGCAAACCACCAAAACAGACACTATTATTGTAGATATTCAAGGAGAGTTCCTTATCTACCGCCTCTGTTCCGCCTCCTCGGGTTTTGCAACGAACGCTAACCCCGCATCGACAACATCACGCGCACCCCAAAGTGGAGTGGCCATAACGTACCTGTAGTAAACCAGAGCGATCTAGTTTTACCTATATTTCTTGCGCTTCAGCGTATACCGGCAAGCAAAGCACCTGACCTACTACGCTCGAAAAAAATATCACGATGAGCGTTGATTCTACTTATAGACCAAATGGCATAGCAGCCCGGAACGAGCGGCGTCTTCCCGGGCAAAATACACAAGGTTATACAGACTTGGCAGCTATCGGAGGCAGGTCTGCCGATTCAGAAACAGCCTCGCGGTGGAAATATTTGAAGCCCCCCACTTACTTTCATGGTCATTCTTTCACAGTTTTTCACTAAACTACGAGGTCCAACGCTGGCCCAATGACCCCTGTCCAGCTATATCTAGTTTATCTTTAATATCTCTTGGGAAGGCACCGTGTGCATCGAGAGCAATGGAGCAGCAACGATGCACTCGCTCCGCGATGATACTATACCGACCTCTCGGATGAGCCCTGCCACTGACTTGCCGGAAAAAACACAAAAACCAAGACAACGATGAATACTCTGGAGGGTTCAACTTCACAAACATAAACGTCGCCTGCACCGTACCCCCTCGTACTTCCTGCAGAATGACAGCATTTCGGGCAACATCAAAGCACACCGCCAGAGGCGCAGCTCAAAAAGAGCAAGACGAAAGATGGTCCAGACAGGAAACATACCAGTAGTCGGCAGCCTTGGTTCTAAATTACTCTTGAGCCAAAAGTCGCGACCGGCGATTCTGTCGCTTTGTAGAAAATCAACACATACAGGCGCCCAGTCACCCACACAACCACCCACCTTACTATTTCGCAGCTGCCTAGACAAGCACAGTGGGAGCAAAAAAAATGTCGGGCAACACGAATAACATTCGTATCCCATTTTAAAAAAAACGAAGGCGTACAAAAGTCCTTATAGCTCAGGCAGGAAGCCGTACTCGACAAGAATCACTCCGGCGGCCCTGTACTCATCTTATCCGTGTCATCGCGCGGCGTTTTGGAGGCTCTTCGGATGAACCCACCGGTTTCTGCCCCTTCCAGTACATTACTGCCCGATCCAGAACTGCTTGAGCTCTGGTGGCGCACCGACATCTCCACCTGCTGCGGTATCGACTCATATATTTTGTACTCCGGAACGAAGGTCTTGGCTCGCCAAGCTAGTACGCCAATTGCCACTACCACCAAGGCCGCGAAGGCAAACGCCCCTTCCACGCCGGCCTGAGACCCCTCCATGCGCGATCGGGAACTCTCGGTCTGACGGTTGGGGTCTGGGGGCGTGTAGGTTTGCCCATTACTCGCCACGAATATGGCAACCTTTTCCGCGGATGTGACGGTGATAGTCGCTCCCCGCAGGAGCCAGTGCTGGTGAGAGGCTGCCTCAAGCGCCGACGTCAGGGTCTCGGGGAAGGACGACAGGTTCACGACTTTGCTCACGCGATCCGCCCCGACCTCGTCCACCTTCGGAGTGAGGTGCATTTCCACCTGCACTGCGCACGGAACGCTTGTCCTTGCGCCCACTTGTTTTACGTCTAGAGCCTCAGGGTCGTCGCTGACCACGGTTGCCCGAACGTTTCCCTCCTGCATCGACGCGAGACGCGCTATAGCGTCGGCGATGGCGATACCTGCCCACTCCATCCAGAGACCTGGGTCATCGCTGGCGATATCATCCTCGCTCACGTCCAAGGTGAGGCTAAGGACCGTCGACAGCATCAGGCCGGCCTTGCTGGCTTGACACAACTTACCGACATGGCACGGCCTCACCTGCAAGCCAAGTGCGGGGGGGGCGTGTGGGCGGGGACAGCGGGAGTGATACATGAACGAGACTTGTTACTGTCGCAAGTACTTCTCTTCTATTAATAGCAGTAAGAACCAAACATGATACCTGATATCAAAGCAGGGTAGGCTAGCTTTCGCTGGGAACGCGTGTCGGGGAGATACTTGTGACTGTCGTCTACTGTCACGTCAACTGTGTGCTTTGGTGGAAGGCTGACATACATTTCCGGAGGCTGTCGGTAGGACGGCGAAAATCTCCGGCTTCACCCAGCTCAAAGTAAGGCAAAAGGCAAGCCCTAAACATACCTCCCCTTAGCCCAATTAGCGACGCTGCTAACCCTTCACCAAAAGCTGTACGGAATATCATCGCACGAGCACAAACAAAACTAACTTGCAAGCCCTGAACATACCCCCCCCTGTTATACATAGGTTGAGTTGGCATCGGTTGGCAACGACATTGTAAAACATGGCGCTCACTACGTGAGCTAGATGAACAGGGTACCGCTTTTTTCTTCCTTCCTCTTCTTGGGGGTCGGTCACCAATGGTGGTCAAGTTAGATCGTTTGTGCGAGGTGAAAGAGCCTTTACTCCGCACAAGGGGAATGCTCGTATCAAGTATCAAGTGTGTCTATGATCAGGCACCTGAGAGGCAGTTACATGGTACTCCCATCGCTGTCTCTGGAAGTAGCTACACCGGAAACTAAAATAACTCACTGAAGCTGTCATCCATATGCAAGTCTGCCTCGCAGGCGGTTTTTAGTAGAATGCAGCTCATTCTTCATGCGACTTGCCGGACACCTGACGGCGCTTCGCGCTTGGTGCAACGTCTGCCTGGTCGGTGAAAACTGGGCATGCTCTGTCCCGGCATTGTAGGGATGCGAGGATCCATGGACTTATGACTGCGGCCATGCATGAAATCGAGGACATATCTCCTATCGAGTACACCTCCCCCCAATCGATGAATACACCCCGTGCCTCGACTCGTCGGCACTGCTATCACAGGCAACGTTTCGAGGAAAACATCTCCCGCTTACCTTCGGCGCTTGTTTGATGAAAAAGCACCCAGTCACGGGAAAAGAACGGACCCGAAACAAAAATGGACCGCAGAATTGGGAAAGGGTAATATTCATTTTTCCGTCTTTTGCGCGAAACGTAAGAAAAATATTGAGTTGAATTGAATTGAATTGAACTGAATTGAACTGAATTGAATTGAACTGAATGGAATGGAATGGGCATGTGCAGTATATACCAGGTATACCGGTGCGTAGTCAAGCTATTGTAGTGCGGGACACATCCAGCAAAATTAACACAGGAACCAACCACAGCACGAACACATTTGCGGCACTTCATTTTTCATCTACAGCCCATCGACGAAATTGAATCGAAAGAAAATCGGGTGCCAAACTCCCGAAAGGCGAAGAAAAACACCCGGGAGCCGTCAACGGCAAGAATTACCTCCGCCTCCTTCTCGCAGGCCTCTTCCAGATATCTTTCCTGCAGGCAGTCACCCGAGCACTCAGTCCACACCTCCTGCATGAGCTGGCAATGCTTCTCTGCAATCTCCGTGATGTCCACTGCTGCGGCTTCATTATCTTGCTCGCCTTCACCTTCATGACCCCCCCCTGTGTCAGCACCCACGGATGGATTGGGAGCTCCTCCAGGGCATTCTTTCACACATTTCCTGTTTTCCTTCTCCATCTCTTCGGGACACACTTTCCCCAGCCCTTTGGGACGAGTTACCACCACGTCCACCCACATCTGCGTCACCACGGTCGAGCAAGAGAGGAAATAGGACAACTTCAGCGACAGGCGAAAACGTTCAAGTCTGACCGAAAGCTTCAAGATGGGGGCACCTTCGTCACTACCCAAAATGTCAAATGTCTTATCCAACTATCCTGCACGTTTGAGTGGTGGACTACTTCGCACCAAAATGAAAACAAGCTCCGCTCGACGCGATGGAACTGTTGCCCACACATCTCCTACTACTATCAATATAATGCGGTCGTCTCCTATTAATAATGGGCGAAAGGATTCCTGAAAGTAAGTAAAGTAAGTCGTCGGAGTGGACGTCACCTACCGCAAAGGACCATTTGGCGACCCACACGGAAGCGATGGCGATGATATAAGTATCCCATACGTATACTTACCAGGTAAACAACACTGTACATATTGTTATACTTGAGATACTGATACGAGTGGACGAAATTGCTAATTTACACGGCAGCGTGAAACACAGGGTATGCCTTGTACTGGTACGCCTTGATTGTATAGTAGGGTGAAGGCGTCTATCCTATAGAAAGTACGAAGGCGTCTATCCTGCAGTATGTATAAATCCGCGCCGTCCGACCGAAAACCTCCAAAAAACTGTGATCTACCTGATATTCTATGCCTTCCACGAGCGTATACAATTGACAGTTACACTACACAGTTAACAGTAACACAGATATGTTACACATACTTCGTATCCACCAACACGAGATAGTTCTTAGCGAAAGCTAACATATCTTCCAAATATTATTGTCAGGTGGATATGACCGACGTATGTACCGCAAAATCATCGACCAAGGTGTGGCCATTACAAATAAGATTTGTGGTAAGGCTTCCCACCTTTTCATCTTCACAACACAAAATCATACAAATCATACCTTACCAGGGTGAAAATAGTTATAGTTCATTTCCCCTGTTCCCGTGCCGAGAAACGCCTCAAGTATAAATTTTCATGTCGTGCTCACCTCTTTGCCCACGAGCTTCTGCGGGGCGGGTGCGCCCAGCACACATTTGGCATCGCACTGCTTCACCATTTCTTTCGCAGTGGCGCAGTCCACGTTCTCCGCCTCTACGGGTCCGTCCTTCTGCCCCACCACTTCGATGGAAGGTCCTTCCGTCTGTTGCGGCAAAGGAGGCGGACGCAGCGCATGGCACGAACACGGCGAGATGAAAGATGAACATGGTTGACATACTATAAGACAAATGTGGCGAGATGAACATGGTTGACATACTATAGGGTAACTGCGGCGAGGTAAACATGGCTGACGTACTATAGGGCAACTGCGGCGAGGTAAACATGGTTGACGTACTATAGGGCAACTGCGGCGAGGTAAACATGGCTGACGTAGGACACAGGACGAACGCAGCTAGACTAAACGTGGCTATTCGGTGGCGGGATACACTACCGCAATACCGTGAGAAACAGGAATGGACAGGACGGGATCGTGATACATTCGCATAACAGATGCCGTCAGATGCCGTTAATGCCAGCCACGGGCTTGGAGAAAGGCGTACAACATAGCGCTCTTCGGGACTCAACCCAGAGCTCGGAACCGGTGATGGGAGGGAATACAAGAAGAACTATATGTGGGGGTGATGCATGCTGCTCTGGGTCGTTCGATTTTGTTTTGGGGGGGTCGGGAATCACTCGGTTATTCCGTCAATTCGCGTTGGAAGATTAATGATCTATTCCATGAGAGCCAACGAGCAGTCGGAATGTTGGACCCTCCGCGCGATATAATTGAAGGCGTGTTTGTACCGGGCGGGAGGGGGATGCTCCTGTGCCCACGGCTTGTCTAGAGGTCGCCCAGCGTAAACCTTTCATAATTTGATACATGCGAGATGAACTGGAAAGTAAAATTGATGGAAAGAAAAAAAGGGGGAAAAAAATACATTCATACTGGTAGCTTGCAGTTAGTAGAGATGCGCAGACGTTGTTGCAGCGGCAACAACACCTGGCTGCAACACCGTGAAAACATGCTCGTGAATCCGCACCTCACATTGAGGTGGCCACATACACTACCGTGTGAATAGGTATAATATATCCCAGGGACGCGGTACCCGCACCTCTTTGCCGTCGACTTTCGTAGGCAGTTCCAAACTCTCGGCGTTGTAGTCGCACACGCCCTCAGCGAAGCCGACGAGATGCCTATCATGATCAAACACAACGTTGTGGTCTCGCATGACGTTCGCACCGAGCACGCCCCCCACCGACTCCGTGAGGTAGATCCTGTTTAGACCACGAAACACGGCAAAATAAACAATACAGCAGTGTCACGAAAAGAGTGGCGACGCCTAGGATTAGGGGTGCCGTCGGGTACATCTTGATGAGAGCAGGAAAGCGGGGCGAGGGGGGGTAGCGTGACAAGGTCACGGGCTATGAATAGCTCACATCGTGGTTCCTAGCTATGATACCAGGAGCGATCGCCAACAAAGGGACTGGGTGGCAGCACATACGGGAGGCAACATACTGGGAACGAGGATGAAGCCAGACAGCTCTGGGGCATCGCGTCCAAGCCCCAGAGTTTGAGCCATGTCTCGCACTTCTGACGGGTGGATCGCTTCCAACATCGTGCACTATACATGGACACTCACGCCACGACGAGCGAGGTTTGCGGTTCCAATGAGTGCCACAATGCGCAGTACCGTCAGCGAGGTTGTAAGGTCTCACTGCCGTCGAACAGAGAGGGTTAGCAACAAGTGCAATCCTCAGCAGAGATGAGAAAAAATGACCTGTGCATATGGCGCATCTCTTCAAGTGCGGGCAACGTCGATCTGAGCAACGCAAGCACATATCTCAGCACTACCAAGCCCTTGAAAACTACCCGCACACCTTTTCGGGGACAGATTATACCTGCTATCTGTTTGGTGCAATGCGTCATTTTTGCAGCAGTAAAGCCAAGCACGCACCAACACGATCAGACCAGCTCCCAAGAGCGATGACAATGGGAACCCTCAAGTCCAAGCTTTTTCTTTCGAAAATACTGCCTTCAAGAAACAGCCGAAGAAGTTCTCGTAACGCCTCTGTGGGAATAGAGGGGCAAACATGTTCCTTTTTTTCTCTTTTTTTGAAAAACGGCTGCAAGCGGCGCAGTTTTGTCTTTCTCGATGCAAATTATCAACACGCTGATGAAAATTAGTTCGTGCGACAATAGACCTTTGATCTCGACAACCACTCAGCCCACGGCCAACCCGCTTGGTGTTGGGCAAGGCCCACAAGTATAGGTGGCGGCCTCGAACATATCAGGTGGATCCACGGTCTAGGGGGCGAGAGCTTGCCGGCGACGTCCTACGGTCTTCTCCCAAACCTTTTTAAAAAAACAATTTTTTGCCATTCGAAACGGATCGAGAATTTTCGCCACCCGTTTTGTGCACTCCAGCAGTCAATTGTTTTTCAATCATAACCCTGGCCAGCGCCCGCCACATATCATCAACCATTGTGTGAACAACGTGACCCTAGGGCCTAACGAGCTCACTCCGTTCAGAACTCATGACGCAGTTGTCTGATTTGTTGATCGATGTCTGTTGAGTATTCGGAATCTCGCCGCTTAGAGCTAAGCATTCGCCTGACTTTTTCTGAAGCCGATCTTGGCCTATTATCGGCCCCGTCATTATTTATTTCGGGGTTTTCCAAATGTTTGGAGCGTTGGGTTTGAATAAGAGTGTTCATAGCAAGCTTTTCCTGAACAATTCTGGCGAGCATCTTCGTGGAAAGTTTTTATGGAAACTTTGCGTTTCCATCGCCATAGGTCTACATAACAGCGCGCGACACAAGTGTTGAGAGAGAAACGAGGGCAGGTCGAGAGGAAGGAGCCTTCGCCTTGGTAATTGTGGCTCGATGACATTGTGACAACTTAAAAGGGCGATTGCGGTCTTTGTACAAACTAAACTTTCTGTAATATAGTGCTTCAAGCGAACCACGGAGCAAGACGACATAACACAGAGCATCACCGCGCCCCAGTCGTTGTTCCCGCAGACACACTGCGTCAACCCATGAGAGCATGAGAGCATGATAGCATGATGGCATGAGAGCATGAGAGCATGAGAGTCACACCTAGGCGCGTAGGCGTTGTCTTTCCCCAAAGCGTCCATATACCCTTCAGGCCGCACGTGCACTTCCACCCCTCCGTCCATATGGACCGTGATCACCGGCAAGGCTTCTAGATCGGCCGACGTCAACGTCATGCAGAAGTGGTTGTCGCTGCAAGTCTTGTACGGCTAGGGGGGGGGAAGTGGGGGCGGGCAGAGCGCACACAGATACGTGAAAAGTGAGCATGCTGCGAGAGTGCACCTTGATTATGGTTATGAAGATTATGGTGATAGAGGATGTTGACGACAATATTCCCGCATGCGCTCTTTTGTCTGAAATATAGCCCATGGCCTGAACGCCATACGTACTCAAGCCCTTACTTCCAGCTGCAAGCTCTCGCTGCCCCCGTGTGAGAAACGTCGTCGTGGATCGTCCAACCGCGGAAGCACACCTCTTACCATTGATTACGGCGCAGAAAAAAGAGCGGACAACATTACTGTGCTGTAAAATCAGGTACTTAACCCCATGAGGGAACTCCAAGCATCTTAAACGCTCAAGTTGTCGCAATCGAAGGCGGCCATGTCCGCCACGCGCTAAAACAAAGTACCGGTGATTTGTATTAATACGAAGTAGTATTCCTTCTTCGCAAGCAGGCATTTCAAGGTGTCAACAACGGGACCGAAGCTGCACACCGAGTCTTTACCTATAAACGCAACAACCCTGGCTCTGCACAGAAACCTGCCCCTAACTCTAATTGCAAGTACTATGATATGTCCCCACAGCGGGAGTGAACACAAACACTCATCAAGAACAACACTAAACAAAAATAGTACTTAACGGGTTAACAGGGGCATGCCAAGAAGCAGAAGCCGCGTTTCTCACCGAGCCCGTGACCGCCTCCCATGCTTTGCTGAACCCTGAGGCAACGGACTTCGGCAGGTAGGTGTCCGTAGTGCCGCTGTCGACGATAATGCCCTTCCCTTTCTGGTAAACTGTCGCGTCGCTCGTAATGCTTATCCCGTTCAGTGTGATATCCAACACCTGTATCGTATCCAAGAGTATGGGGATAGGGTCCCATGAAAAGACGAAAAAGGCCGAATTTAATTACAGTAGATTGCCACCTCTGGTACGGTGCACGCCTTCGCCCTCGGCCCTTTATCGTGTAAGAATAGCGCCCTCATATCCCATTTCCCTCTTTATCGTTGACAATGCGTCGGCCGGCGTGGCGTATAAATCGCTGCGAAGAGGAAAAGCGCTGCCCCGCACGCCGTTAATCTTGGCATATCGTGGTCAGCCACCCCCGCTCACATCTACTACTGCGCCACCGTGCCACTACCTGGTACCTGGTATCCAATATACCGCTATACCGCTCGAGACGTCGAAGTATGCTCAGGGTTAGGGTTAGGGTTAGGGACTCTTCGGCTCTTCAACGTAAAACCTAGACGATTGAACCTGGCCGATTCTTACAATAACGGCCCATCAGCAGACTGGGCCTACTTGCAACGTTTGTGGCGGTCGACAAGTAGGACAAGTACACTATTGACCCTCTTGGTGCCAAGGTGGTACATACTACACAAGTCTGAAATAGATACCACAAGACAAAATGAGGAACAAACGCGGTCTGACCAACCGCCTTGTGTGGGAGCTCTGCGTGCGAGTACTCGTACAGTAGTCTCATGGTGCAAGCAAATTGCTCGCAGTCTCTGCGACTCCTTGCAGTGCAACTGCAGTACAAGCGCAAGTGCATCACTCTCTAACCAAGCAACGCCAAGCTTGGCGTCGCGTGCCTCATGGTGTAATCATCCGTTTTCAGGACTTTTCGCCTGTGTGTTATAATCAAGTAAATCAAGTCCCAAAGGGCTACCGTATCAGCACCGACTATTATAGAGGCCAAGGGCACGGTGTTCTGACACACATGTGCTACCTCTGCCTGCAAGTGCCTTTTCAATCATGTCATTTCATTAGAAACCTCAATCCTCACCCTTATGAGGCGCACAAACTGACAGCACTGACTGCTTCAATTTACAGTAGGGACTGCGAGATAACCCTGTACCCAGCAGGGCAAGCTTTGTGGCACCGTCAAGGGGGCATAAGAAGGTGGGTACCACACAGCAGGAGCTGAGGAAAATAAGTTGACCGAAAAATCAGTGCACGCGTGCCCCTGACAAAGCTACTGAACATGGTTCAACTTGCAGCAGCCCAAAAGCTCCACAAACAACGACACAGGTGCGCTAAGTCTTAGTCTTTGGCAGGCTCCCCCGACAACGGTTTTGAGTCGGACTGTCTACCCGACACATGAGCATGTTGCCAACGCACACGGCCAACATGAAACTCCCTGCAGAAACGAGCGTTCGGCGAACGAACAAATCAACCAACGGATATTCGCCTTACCTTTACTCTGAACCATCCGCTGGTTACGACTGTGGGAGTGTAGGCCACCTCTGAGCCAGGCTTGTTTAGGCGCTTATCGTAGCCCCCGATTACCATCGTTCCCCCGTTGAGCCCGAAGCACAAGGAAAAAGTGCGCTCCTGCAACGAAACACGATGCGCAAAACGGCGGGGAATACGAAATATACGCCAGCTCCACAAGGGGGCACATGTTGCGTCACCACATATAACATATAATATATATATATATATAAATATAAATATAAATATACAAGGCGCTTTGCTCCGCGGGCGGCCTCCGCCCCCCACTCCTCTCGCTTCGGAGGGAAAAATACATCCAATTCCCCTGCCAAACGGAAAAAGGAACACCATTGTGCA
>JBBMHQ010059121.1:0-15574 GCA_037834295.1 Postelsia palmaeformis
CTCACCTGCGCTCCTTGTCCCCCCCCCCCCCCCTTCCGCGTTACTTCCCACTCTCCCTTCTCCTTTCCCGCCTCCCCAAACTGTGCATATGCGTGGTATGGACCCTTGTTCCACTTTCGGTGCCATTAGACCGTGCGCTATTTAGACGAGAAAACGGCCAAGGTCAGTCAGTAGCAGTCGGCAACAATTTGAATACTGTATCGATATTAGGTACAGTACCGAAGTACCGCGGTCGGTAGGAGCTTGATAAATATGTTTTTTGTAACTGTCGTCAAGATCAACTTTGTAACTGTCGTCCAGTTGACCTTTGGAACTGTCGTCAAGTTGGCCCTTGCAACTGTCGTCAAGTTCCCCCTTGTAACTACCGTCAAGTTGTGCGCGCTGGTTGACGACGTGCTGCGGACGGCTTGAGGCAGACCCGAAGGCTCTTTCTTCGCTATGCTTTAGGCGCCGTCAAAATTAGTGTACTAATTAGTGTACTAATTAGTGTACTCTCCTTGTCTTTAGGCGCTTGTTTAAGACTAGGGTACGGCAGCAGAACCTATTCATTGCATTCGCTCGCGACAATGTGCTTGTATTGGGGCCGCCAATCGATATCAGTGTAGTGTACAGTATAACCTATCAGTAACACTCGCTTGCAACAAGTATATGCTCTGGTGCTATGATGTGTGTGCTATGCTGCTACTATTAGTAGTATTGTAGCTGTCAACGCTATGTGCTGTGTGTGTTGTGTGTGCTGTGTGTGCTGTGTGTGCTGTGTGTGCGGTGTGTGCTGTGTGTGCTGTGTGTGCTGTGTGTGCTGTGTGTGCTGTGTGTGCTGTGTGTGTGCTGTGTGTGCTGTTGGGAACCGTGCTGCGAGTAGTGGCCATCAAATTCATCAAATTTATCAAGTTCATATTCTTATTCATATTCATATTAATATTAATATTTGCATAATAGGCAACTTTGGTGGGCTTTGCAGTGGTCCTTTCTTCCTTAGTCGGACATAATTGTGTCAAGAACACTATGCTTTGGTACTACTGTCCTCTGTGCTGAGATTCTCGCCCACTGTTATACTGCTGTGCGGGCATATGATCCCGAACTTCTCGGAAAAAATATGCGGTGCAATGGTGCAGGCAGGGTATGGTACCGTAGACACCGGTGCAGTGAATAAGAGCGATGCTACTGTAGAAACTTGGCCCAGCCCCAAACGAAGAGTGTTTTACCCCTTCTGAAACTTTATTAACTTGATTATAGTATAGTGCTTGATTAATTTGATTACAGTATACAGGGAAAGAGGATCCAAACGAATAAATATCTGGTACCACGGAGGAGGTATGGTATATGGTATGGTATATGGTATGATAGGAGGTAGGTGATGACACCAAGCAGACCGGGCCGGGTAGAAGGTGGGTTCAATCAAGTGGGGTGAGTCCTTGGCGCCGAGGCATTCGGTTCAATTTATGATTTCACACACGTGCAGCGTGCTGATTTGATGACACTACTATATCCTTTTGCGCGCTCTTTGCAACTTCTCAATACTCGTGCTGTTGTCAAGTTATTCGATCCTGTACAGCAGTCAATGTTTCAGTCAAGTTTATCAATCCACGAAAGAGTTGTAACATTCTGGTACGGCACGCAGAGAAGACCAAGGAGCGAACTACGATAGACCCATATAATAACTACAGCACGTACCTACACAAGTTAGTTTTCTATTCGTCGTCAGGAAAGGAAGATATCGTTGAGCTATGTTTTCGCACAATTGCTGTGATGCTGTAATACTTCTAGTACTGCTCTGCCCTGTAAATATAAGAAGAAACACACCTTGGTACCGCCGATAGGCGTAGAGTACTATGCTTCCCGCGTATACGACCTACCAGGTACACAACAACGCAAGCTCCATAAAGAAAGTGCATGCCAAAAGGCATGGAGACCCTGCTTTCAATATGAACAATAGTGGATGAAGGGAGATACGCCATTCCGAGATAAGTGCCGAGTGTGACTGCTGTACTGTGACTGTATCGGGAGCCGAATGCCTCCTTTAATCCATGATGGTTTATCTCCAAAAATCTGTACCGCAAACTGCCCTGCTCGTTATTATCCAGACCCCCCCATTGATCGATGATCCAGTGACTGACCATCACCATTCTATTTAGGTAACCTCTTTTCATGTCCCCATGCCTCTTTTACCCTCGACCCATCCAGTTGCATTTGCTGTTCGGAGCGCTGATGACCGCGGGGACTCTGCTGTTTTAGGATGGTAATGGCATAGCAGCGTTCTTTGGTTGCGTATTATTACAGATTCGATGACAGTAGCCGCCGGCAACAGAGACGTCTAGAGACCGGTCATCTAAGACCCGTCAAGGTCTCTTTAGGCCGTAATACACTAGTTTTAGTGGAGCGGGCAGCCAGTCAAAGGGCCAAACCGCGGCTTAGACCTGTCCTTTTGGGCGCGTCCATTCCTCTTTGGGCCCTACTACACAAGTTTTAGCGTGAACACGCGTTTGGCCTTGCCATACAAGTTTCAGTGCAAATACGCGGCCAGTCAAGGCGTGGAGCCACCGTCTAGACCGGTCCCTTTGGGCGCGTCAAGACTTCTTTTTATCCTTACCATTCTAGTTTCAGTGTAGGGGGCGGTCATCCAAGGAGTCAAACCGCGGTCTAAACCAGTCCTTTTGGGCGTCAAGGCCGTTTTGGATTTAATGTACTAGTTTGAGCGTAGCGGGGGATTTAGTGAAGGCTTAAAACCAGTCCCCAAACCGGTCGCTTTGCACGCGTCAAGGGTATGTTTGGCCTCACTTCACTGGTCAAGGGGCATATAACGGTTCTCTTTGGCGGGGTCAAGGCCGCTTTTGGCCTTACTATATTAGTCTTAGTTTAGCGGTCAGTCAAGGGGTCAAACCGCCGTCTAGGCCGGCCCTCCTGGGGGCGTCAAGGCCTCTGTTGGCCTTACTGTACATACTACAGTAGTGTAGGGGGGTGGTCAGTTAAAGCGACAAACCGCGATCACCTATATATATACTCCGAAGTATAACTTTTTCTCGGGAAGCATAGGTCAAAACGTGCGGTGTTCTTTTCTCCTGTATTGTTGTTTTCCGGCGTGCTGTTTTATGCTGCTTTGGCTCGGACGGTTTTCACTACGACTGTGATTATATTAGAAAGGGGGGGGGGGCGTCGTCCTGAACATACAACTATGGCATGGCCGCCGGGACACCGCTGGTATTTTCGAGCAGAGAAACCTTGGCTGCGAACACATCGGTCTCCCTCGTTTCCGTGACAATTTTGACTACTACTACGATTACCACTTCTACAGGTAGTTTGCGACTGTGACGACAGTTTTCCGCGAGACGGTTGTCTTGAAACAATCTGGGCGGTCCCTCTTTGAGTATATTACGCCGCTATTTCTGTAGGTGCTTCTTCCGTCGAAAGCGTCAACTCGTTTATCGAATTTCATGTCTTCGTGGTGCATTTCGTTGGGTACGTATACTGACATGGGCAGTCGTGGCATTCAGGCACTGAGATCTCACCCACATCCCTCATCCCCGGGTCTCCGGCTGAATATGTTATCTAAAAACGAGTCTTCGGTGCGGTTGGTTTCGCCGCCAGTTGATAGTCAGACCTTTTGGTGGTCCTTGCGGAAGCGGAGCGGTGTGTCGGCATTGTTTTCCACCTACATACAGTGTGCTTCAGCCCTGCCTGGCGCGTATATAGCACTTTCTCTTGACGGAAGTCTACGCGGTGACTTTGAGATGCCGCATTCAGTCGAAATTGGCCAACAGTCGCTTCGGAAAAAACATCAAATAAGACAAAGCAAAGGAAGAAGCCAAAAATAGGCCTGGCGAAGCTCCTATTTGCGCGGCATATCACACACGGGAAAAGGCTTATTGCTGGCTCCTCCTGCGCCTGGCGAACAGCCCATACAATTGCCTCAAAGGGCCAAGGTGCGCCTGTTCCCGGCTATTTAACTCGGCAGATTTCACCTGCCTCAGTCTTGAATTGTACCTACAAATGCCCCGACGGATCCCTTCTAAGGTGTCTGCAATTGAAATTACGGCCGGGACCGTTGGGCTTTCAGCTACTGATCTGTGACCCGAGCTGTTTCCACGAGGACACGAGCAGATTGATCGCGGAATATTCTTTTCGTGGATGTGCAACAAACCAACTATTTTATAGTTGAAAAAATAAAAAAAATTATCCTCCGGCGGATTGGAAAAATTAAGCTCAAGCTCACCACACTTCCACGTTCGCGATTTCGTGTCGTGTGTTAATTTAACCCTTAGACCCGGTGCAACACCAGACGAAGCTGTAGCTACCCCACGGACTTTAGGCACGTTGACCCGACCTAACCCCCGAGGGGAGCAGGTGCGGTGGAGATAGCCACCCGATAGAGTCATCTCTCCCGGGCAGTGTGGGATTCGCACGAGCTCACCCACTTGCAAAAACCTAGGCTATGAGGCCTTCCCGCCGGACTTGGTCCAGTTACGGTCCACCCTACCCGTTGGGGCGTTGGTCCTAGCTGGTAGGAACATAAGGACCCAGTAAGGAACATGACTGTTGTGGCCCAGCCTAGATACATTTCTCGAGAAGGAAAGTATTCCTCCTTGAATTTGCTCATTTTCGGGGCACTGCATGAATCTCAGCCCGCGTTTCTCAGCTTACCAGAAAGCTCATGCCTCGTGGACTGACAGCATTACCGTGTACCGTGCCGGCGTTATCTCACCGTAGTCGTCCCCCCTCTGTTGTACCTAGCTAGAGTACAGCTTCTCGTGAAAAACGGGGCAAACACACAGCACCTCACCTCGTGCGCCTCGAAATACATCGCTCCCCGATCCTGTTCCCCACGACCCCTCAAACAAAGAGATCCCCCAACCGAGGGCCTCGCTACTAAGCGCCTCGCGGAATACGCACGGCGCACGACGTCTATCTCGTAGACGTGCAGGACTATTGATAGGGGGTTATAGTGTGATGCTGGATCCGGGTTGGTGTTTGAAAGGAAGCAAAGGCTACGCTTTACGTAGCGTACGGTCCGTGCCGGACTGAGGCCATGTCAGGGACTGGTACGTCTGGCTTGGGGAAGGTTGGGGATCGTGGGTGAGCCGGTTGCTAGTGATCGCGCTGGCCTGGGGCGCACAGGGTGGGTCTGCGGGTCTGCGGGTGAAGGCATGCCATATGGTGGGGTTGCATCATTATTGGGTGCACGGCTGGACCTTTGAGCTCCCATTAAGGATGGGGGTTCATCGCAGAGGTGACGGCTTGGACCAGGTTGGGTCTGGAGCTACTGCTGTTGGACTGAACCTGCGACCGGGGTTGGAGCTGTCGCTGAGACGCTAGTAGCAGAACTCGTGAGGGATAGGGTTACGGTTGGACGTGAGTGTGGTGTAGGGCTGCCATGCTAGAACTTTGTTGGTGTGGCTATGCTAGAACGAAATGGGCGACGGGGGCCGGCCAAGGGGGGGGAAACATGGCCTATCGACATGTGAATGGAGAACGTTCCCAGCAGTGATCACCGGATTGTTGGTAGGTGGTCGTTTGGCATGCATGGCAAGAAAGTGCATGACGCGAAGCAGAGGCGTTGGAACATACCGGCGAGCCGATGAGCTGAGGCCGCGGAAGCCCAAGTCAAACTGTGGCGATAGAGCGGGGAACAAGGTAGGGGAGCAATAGACGCAAGTTAACGGTGTGTGGAGCCGCACGGATAGGGCAGGGAACTCAAACGGCGTGTATACCGTCTTCACTCACCGTCTACCATAGCCTCAACCTCGAACGGGTACTGAGGGCCACTGGAAGCCTTTATCGGCTTGCACAAAAAAACTCTTGCTCGAAATGGGCCCAAGGTATTATTTAGACCTTTCGCAGCTGTTGCGCGAAACAATGGGTTTGTTTAGTTCCAAGGCGCGAGCGCGGCGGCAGCAGCAGCAGCAGCAGCAGCAGCAGCAGCAGCGGCGGCTCTGTCGGCGCCAGGCATGCCCACCCGTCGAAGGCGCCACTGGTCCGACCCCAGATGACGCGTAAGAGAGCCGTTCCGTTGTATTTTACAGGTAAGTTTTATAGCACTCGTGTTATAACACTGCCGCTATGAAAAGGGAATGGCTGCCGCAGGGAACTCGCGTTCCAGAACATCTGTGACTGTCATCCATCAACTTGAGGGAATTGACTAAACTTCCCCGGGTAATCGTCAAGAGGGCACCGTGCTACGAGTATGCGGTAGAAGTGGCTGCTTCGGATCACGGTTCGAGGCTGCTCCCTGTCATCAGGACCCCGTCCATGCACACTCGTTCCGAATACGAAAATCT
Source organism: Postelsia palmaeformis (assembly GCA_037834295.1). Taxonomy (NCBI): domain Eukaryota; class Phaeophyceae; order Laminariales; family Laminariaceae; genus Postelsia; species Postelsia palmaeformis. The sequence goes on from JBBMHQ010059121.1 coordinate 6,273, forward strand.
GTAGGAGGGGTTGCCACAGGCTAGGAGTGGCGTATCCTTGATCTCCCTACACGTACGTGCATATGAACTATTTCGCTGCCCCAGCTTCTTTTACAGTCAAGATCCTTGACGAAATATACTCACCTCTACTGCAGCGAAGCTATAAACGCAGGAACTCCCCTCAGCAAGACGCTGTGGCCACGCGCAAACAACGTGGGCATGCCCTCGACCCGAAGCCTGCCGTTCCTTGCGTCCCTTCCGCGGATACTTAAGCGTGCAACAAAAACAGCCGCCCCGGAATCTATGAATGACAATATCCATCCCTTTGGTCGCCCAACGATATGTTCTGGAACACGTGAGAGCACGCACTGGTGGCTACGAGGTAAATCATCCAAGGGCCGCTTCTACTCGGTAGGTCCAAAGCGCCGAATGCTTTCGGGTTCCTCACGGTAATTCTGCACTCTCGGCACTGCTAGGCCGTGACCATGACGTGAAAGAACATTCTAACCGACGGTGGATACGTGTTTCCTGAAACGAAGACTCCGGCTTCATTGGCTCGCCTGACCAGATTCGTCGCCGCAGCTTCATGCCCGCGAAAAACTACGTGCCTACCTCGGCTAATTTCGGACTGAACAGCGTGAGGTGCTCGGTACTACTTATAATCTCCCCCTCGCCAGAGGCATCCGATGTGCCCTTCGCTTTAGAGGGGTAACAAGTCGTGAGAGCTTCAAGACTGCCGCTCATCTAAAAACCTCGACATTGTCGTCCACAGCGTGCCCGGTAAAAGTCGAAGCACCCGATGCATTGGAACCTGCCACATCACTATTAATAGAGTAGCTGCGCAGCCCGACAACACGGGCGAGAGGGCCCAACACGCCAAGCTCCTACTGTAGCGTTGAACTATTTCAAGCCCACCCTCACAGCTCTAAAGCCGTCGTCCTGGAGGGTGGCGTCTTTGTCCCCTTTGACTATGATCACTGGGGGCACTATGGTTACTATGATCACTATGGCCACTACGATCACTATGGTTACTATAATCACTATGGCCACTACAATCACTATGGTCACGATGATCACTATGCTCACTATGCTCACTGTGCTCACTATGATCACGATGATCACTATGATCACTATGATCACTATGACCACTTGCGGCGGATTTCGGGCGACAGGGTAGCAAGCATGGGCGTTATGCAGTAGCTCACCATCTCAGATACGGCTGCTACCAGGGTATGTGTTGGCCTCGCCGACCGAAAGCGTGGTCGTATGTAGTCCACGCTCCGACGGAATTAAAAGCAATACCAAGCATAATTGCTCCGACGGAATATCCTTCGGGTGAAGGTCCACAACGTATCACCTGCACGTACAGGCGCTGACGACAATACCAGGGTCTAGAGACACCGGGGCAACTGGCCGGGTGACGACGATTGCATCGTGTGCGGAAAGACACACTATTCCACATGTATGTGTCTACACACGTGTCACGATAATGTGACATAATTTGCAGATGAACAGTGAAATTAAGGCGTACCGAGGACACACATAAGTAATAACACTCCGGAGTATAATATAGTACTAATGATAATAATAATAATAATAATAATAATAATAATAATAATAATAATAATAATGACAATAAATAATGTCCCGGACAGGGTAAGACGTATCGATCGTAGACCTCGGAACACGCATGAAGGAAGGACACCTCTCAAAGTCATGCATAAAATATCTCATCGGACTAGATTTCGGATGGTTGGAGGTCCGCGGCATGAACCGTGTTGACCTCTCCCCTCAAGCTGACTACGAGGACCTCCAGAACCGACCCGATCAGGTAAGGTCCTTGTGACCCCCTGCGGTGTTACCTTCAATAACCTCGACCCTCATCGGTCTCGCAATTCCTTGCTAAATACTAGAAATAACTCAACTCGGCTTATGTCCGCCGTCAGGACGGCTACAAGGGACTCTCGCTACGCGACATCTCCACGGCGACCCCTTCGCGTCATCATCGGCCCTAACTGCGAGCATAGGCTTTGCATTGGTGACCACAAAAACGTGAGCCATGCCCCGTAGTGCTTCTCGCTCGATGAAATCTCGCTCTAGGGCGAGGCAACAGCCAGTAGTAGTAACAAAGCCGACGAAAGACTGACGATCCAGTACGAATCGCGGCATTAGCGCACCTGCAAAAGTGCATGCTGGAGGGCACCTCCCCGGTGCCATAGGTGCCGCAGAGGATGGTACTACCACCTGGTGGAGCGCAAGTTGGAGCAACATCAAGTGGATCAGGTGAGAGAGCTGAACTCTTTCAACTCGAGCCCCACGTAGACCCCACAAAACCGCGAATTCGTTCTTGTTGGCGGTCTTTTTGCTCCCGCGACCATCCTCTTTTACACGGCTCTCACTGTGAGCATAGGCTATACGATAGCACAAATAATTTAATTTACCAGGTATGGCACAGTAACCTGCAAGAAGACATGGTCAACACATGGTCAACACATGGCGAGGAATTGTATTGTAGTACTGCACGAACGGAAAGCAACGCGCACAGGTGGGAGCCCAGCCCAGCGCGGGGAGACTTTTGCTTCTAGGTTGTATCATGTCGTACCGATGGGCTGTAAGAAGATTGGTCGGCGAGCTTTACTGCAATAGCACATTGATTATTGACTTTAGTCAGTGGGACTGGCTCGTACGTACGTACTCGGCAGGCGAACACCCCTATCAGCCAACCTTACTGAACGATGAGGGCGTAACTATGGGGAGACAACATATACGTAGGACACCCGCTTATCCCCGGTCTCTTCTAAATTGTGCGAGGTATGCACTGTAGCACCAGCACGACAATCAAGAATCATACCAGGAATTACAGAGCTGCCCGCAGATGACCATCGTGACGTGCATACAGCGCACCACGCCCATGAGGCGACACCTTTCTGCGACCGAGGGAGCCATTTAAGCTAGTTGCTACTTCAGCAGTGTTAGTGTCCTTCCGTTTCCTCCGAGAGTAGGATGCTCTTAGCGACGAGCGGCCAAAACAGCAGTATGTTGCTGCATTCTGTTCATAAAGTTTATCATGTATGTTACTTCAAGCGTCTCTCCGATAAGTCACGGGTGACTGAGGACTTCAAGTCTTTTCGGTGGTACGTACGGGTCGGCATGAAGGTATGTACACGAGGAGGGTAAACATCACAAGCGCGAAATCAAGACACTGGAACATATTTTAAAGCCGAGCCTCAAAAGGCAGCGGTCAAGGGTTTTTCGTTTAGATATTGATATTGACTACCGTACCAGTTTCGGGAAAATCTATGAATCGACGCTCATTCTAAATCAAGGTGCGTGGCTTTTATTCAAGTGTGCATACGTTTACATAACACATGCGTGATCATGAAGCGGTCTACGTGTTTAGCTCGGTTTCAGGGCGTGTCAGACAGGAAAGCACCCGGGAGTTAGGAGCAGTCAAACCGGCTTGCCACGCCAAAACAAAGGCGACAGTACAGTCAACAGTACCAGGTATAGCGTGTTTTCTGGTATCCCCCACACCCGCTCTTACATCGGGTGTGCAACGCCTCCGGACCACATATAACCCCGGGGAGAAGGGTGCGGGCGACATAACAGGATGGGTTGCCACCATGCCCGGCCTGCCCAGTGAGTACTTTGCTCGGGAACTCGACAAACCATCGTTCAGCCCGGATACAGGTCGTATTCGCAGAAACGAACGATTCGTGTCTCGCGCGAATGTTCAAGATGGTCTTCCCGCTCGAGCCGGAGAAAAAACTCCTTCGTGGCGCGAATCAAACTCACGACCCAACCCATATTAGTTGCGAGATTTAACACCTACGAATCCACCGGGGGCGCCGGCTGCGTAGCAGGGTTCACCCTAAACTTTATGAGGCTCCTCACTTGACGGGCTAAAAACCTCACCCGGAAACTGACTTGGGGGCAAAAATCAAATTGCACCCCGATGAATGACCCAAGTATACAAACACGTTATTTTTGGAAACAAAGTTTCGACGTTCTGACGATTTGGGGCTGAAGGGGCGATGCCATTCAGAAAAACATGTTTCGCGGAAAGGCGTCATCACTATCGTAGAACTCGTCGATTATAGCTCACGACATTGACCTCAATACTACACTTTGGTCATCGGGGGCGCCGGCCTGAGTGGCGAACCAAACACCTCTTCTTATTACGGCGTTATTATGCTGCACGGTTGAAAACCTTCAATCCGAAGGCACCGTTCTCAGGAACGGCCCACTCTTACTTTGGCAGGAATACTACTGTATACATTCTCGACATATGTCAGGGCACGCGTTTTCGAAATCTCAGTTGTGCGATCATTTTTTTCGTGGGTTCGTCCGGCAGGGTACGTACCAGAGTGCAACCGGGTTATTGCGCGCGGTAGCTACCCCACATGAGTCCTCGGTAAAAGGTTTGGGACGGCCTCAATACCCTGATGAACATTCCGATGTAATGTCTTGGCATTGAGCTCAATATCGGTACCCGACAACTAACTTCGATAACGTCGGTAAGGATACCTGCACCCGGCACCCTGACAAGTTCGGTACGACCTCAACACAGGCAATAAAGGTACCAGGCAATTCACTGAAGGTATACTGGTCTATATCAGAGCGGTTCGGTCGGCCTCGATACCCCATCGGTAATTCCCGTATGCTCTGGGACGAACTCGATACCGACGCCCGACAACTCGGTAAAAATTAGGTATGATCATCGGCACCCGACACTTGGAACTTCGGTACGACCTCAATAATACCTGTACCGGGGCATTCAGTCAAGGTATACTGGGGGTACTTACCCTACCGAGTGGCACGTCGCACAGGGTATTCCGGCATGGTTCGTTGCGAACTCGATATAATACTATTAATAGACACTTACTTTGTGAAGACTATTACCTTCCCTAAGTGGTTCGGAAAGCCTCGATACCTCAGAAAATATTCCGCCATGGATGGTTCGATACGAAATCGATGCCGGTAACCGATACTCCGGTACGCCCACCAGATAGATGGTAAATCCCCGGGCACCGGCAAACCCTATCACAGAGGCCCATACATAGTAAATAGGTCCAATATCAGCCCAGATATATCTCATTTCGGCGCGTTGTATCTCGAGAAGCACTGCACTGCGCACATCATTTTTTTGTCTCGTCCACCAAATACACGCAGTTGTTGATGACTGGCTTTCCCTTGATGTTACAATTGTATTCTTCAGAAATATATTGCGAAGCCTCTATCCACCCGTTTAGGGCCTACATTATGTTACAGTATTAATAGTGTATAAAAATAGTGGCCAACGTAATAGCGAACATGCTCGGTCGCCCTTGCTTGGAACTAATCGTGCGTACATGCATCTGAGCACATAAAATATTAGAACCTAGGTTTGCACTTTTTCATGATCGAGATTAACTAGCCGCGCATACGACCAAATGGCTATACTCTCTCATCGAACGTCGGCTATTTTTCGCCGGATTCCGCTTCACGCCTTGAAAAAAACAAGATCGAAACCACACATAATGACCCACTTGGAATGTTAGTATTCCTTTAGAAGAGAAATATTTGCATTTTTTGGGTTGCAGTGTTATTCACGACGGTGCCTCCCGTTGCGTAGTTCTGATTTATATATGTTCTCATATACATATGCAAAACGAAACGGAAAAGCTGGGAATCGAGGATAGGGTGCAAGAAGAGACATGGACGGAAGAAACTGCTGTACGTACCAGATACTACTACGTATACATAATATGTATGTATCCATTTTTTTCTTCTAGTTTTCCTTCAATATTCATTTGGAAATCAAGCACGAAAAAATGCTTTTCGTTCGGAAAACCTGGCATAGGCACGGCCCTTGAGGAACGATATCGTGTGCGCCGGGAAGTCGAAACAACAGCAACTTACTTAGACTGTCTCTCCATGCAAGAGACAAAGTGTCTAAATGTGAATTTCACTGACGAGACATGGGCGCCCGGCAAAAAAAATGAACCGTTACATTTGTTTCTTTTCGCTAGACATGGGGGGGGGGGGTTACTAAAACCAAGTGAAAAAATGGAAAGCATGATTATATATATATACTGGTATTTTTTATTCCATCATCTTGTAATCACAACGGTGACAACTGTTTTCTGTTCCGACCTCTGGGGGTGTGGTGTGCCGTTTTAGCTCTTTCACCGACGCCCCTGAACAAGATGCGAATATTGGCAAGTTCACGGGATAGGTACATACTACGTCTTCATATTATTGATTACAGCGATACTATTAATAACAGCAACACTGCTGCTATTTGAACCTGTGGTAGATAAAAACGAAGTGCCGGGAGACGTCTCGGTTAGACGACAAGGCAGTCAGCAGTTCGGCGCTTCACTTGGAGAAGCACGCTAGTCCATGATACCACGTACGTGCGGGGATGCCCACAAGAAATAGGTTGAACCTGAGTTTTTCGCGTTTTTCGCAGAGGTTGGGCCAGGGGGGGCGGCGCCATGCAGCTCTGCAGGAGATTGCGCCCTGGCCGTTTTCATGTATTTTTTATACGCACTACGTACATACTAGTCATAATTTTTGCGCCTCTCCTGTTATTCCTTCATTTTCTCCTTATCGCCTTTTTAGTCTTCCTGCTCTTGTTCGCCTTTCCCCCTTTGTTTGCTCTTTTTTTCCTTTATCCGTTGGGCTTGAATTGACTTGATTTGATGCGATTTGATTTTGTATGATGTGCTTCATCTTGTTGCTCCTGGTAGACATGTATGTGTACGGCCCCTTCGGGTGCCGGGTGCAACTTGTGCAAACGTACGTCCTGGTATGCCTCTCAGGTGTATGTATATACTTGAAGTATGTACTGTACCTGCTTTTCTTCCATTGATTGTCTTTGAGTTTTTTTTTTTTTTTTCAGCCCCTTTGTGTGTTATTTTGCTCTTTTTGTACTTGGCCCTTTGTTTGGCACTTTACTTGGTTTGCTCATGGAACACTTTTGAAAATTATAAATGCAGTCCCGTTCCGGGGTCAGACCAGACAAATTCCAAGTAGGTTGCCCCCAAAACTGATCTAAAGAGACTGCGCTACTGAAAGGGTTTTGACCCTTCCTTTTATTTTTTGTATCTTTTTCTAGGACGAGGAATCCGGATGGACAATGTTAGACCAGTGTGGGTGTACTGACATGTAAATATAAGGACCGCTTACACATCAATATCGATACCAAGCGGTTCTCGTGTTGAAAGACACCCAGAGTGGTACTACTGTATTGTAGTTGGGTAGAAATAACGGTTGAAGTTCACTATTGATGAGTAAATGCCTCTGAGCGGGTGGAACAATACAGCGGTTAGTTGTTAAGATCGCAAGTACACAACTTCGAGAATATTAGTTTTTTTTTAGGTGGTGATCCCTGGTGGTGCGACTTACCGCACCCATCACCCCAGGGCTCGGAGCTTCTCAGGGCATCACATCTGCTCGCCAGACCCCAGACCCCCAACCCCCGCCTCCGACACAACTTTCAAGCCACATAGCAACAGGTACAGACCAGAAACGGACAGACGCAAGACAGGGCAAGGTTTCAGCGGACGACTGCTTCTTCTGCCGTGGTTCAACCGAGGCAAATATAGCAGCAGTACAGGTGATGGAGCGACCATAGGGACACAGGCAGTACTTACTGTAGCGATGCTGGGATCTCAATCCCCTCCACGATTGAACGTCTTTTCGCGACGCCCCCTGCCTATAAACATGTATTATACTTACCTGGCATATATACTTACTTGCGTAACAGCTACTACTGTAACACTGAACCGTTATTTACAGCAGTTTAGTTCGAGAGGTATACCCGCAGCATGGATCCCCGAAACAAATGTTTCCCAAGAAGTACCAGTAGTAGTCAAAACTTACACCAGGGTGTTAGACTATACTGGTAGGTAGGTTTGTTGCCTCTGTTGCTTCGTGGTTCTTCGTGACCCTGCGCATTAATCTGAATCAGCGAGACACTGCTGGCTGTGTCTGACCTTCACATGAAACCGTTCTTTCTGCCGATTATTTTACCCTAGAGAGACAGAGAGACAGATACAAGCTCTGTCGTATAAAAAAACTACCACATATATACCACACAACATATACACTGTTAATGCAACGGTATGCAGCAAGCGAAGTAGATACTACTGCTGTGAAATTACGCGATGCCATGTCATCGTTCGGGATACAACAGGTACGACCTACTCATTCTATGATGAGGGGTACTACGGTGCAACCTACTGTGGCGACTGGTTTGTGTGGATGCCATGCCATAGCAGTATGTGGTGTGAGCGGGGGCATTTTGGTATTAATACACGTGCCTCTCGGAATGAATATACTTCGGAGTTGCCATTTGCGGCACACTGGGTTCGGAGGCGAGGGGGAAAGCTGGAGACAGGCTGTCGACCGCGAGCATGGTTCTGGGCCTTTAGTTGAAGCCCCCCCTGATCGACTTTTTTTTTTGTAAAATATAGCGCGAACGGCATAACATATACTCGTATACAACTTGTAACATTCAGTAAAAAAGGGGTATATCCATACGAGGCATATTATGCAGCTCGCAGAGTTGAGTCTCAACTATTTAATCGGTCGAACTCACAACTGAAGTATTTCCTAAACTTATAAAACCTGTCACCGACATTTGTGCAACAGAACGTGGGCGGCGCTTTTGTGTGTGTCTAGCGGTCGTCGCAGAGCGTAATATATACCACTAAAAAGTGCACGCCAGCTGTGAGTTCGACCGATTGGTGTAACCTCACCTTTGCAATATGCGTGATGACCGTTCGCGCGTTTTACGTTATATTTTCCCCCCGCGATTGACTACTGGCCGGTGATCCCCCCTGCATGCTACCAGGGTCGACAAGGCGAACATACTTACAGACTCGATTGCCAATTAATTTCGGCCAGTACACCATGTAGTGCACTGAAACAGCAGTTCGCACGTGAGGGCCGAGGCACATGAGACAATCGAAAGCTTGTTCACACGTCAGGGTCAGGGCACACATGGACACATACATGCCACTGGAAATTTTGTACTGGTATAATACACGTTATCCTATGACGGGGCACCATAGTAAATACCATGGTAGGACCTACTCGATGGTATACACAATAAAACTTTATATGTACCTATTTTTACCAACAATATTAGGTCCTGTTAATTATGGTGCCCCGATATATTATTGACTGATACTTCTCTATCTAACATGTTGCAGCACGTCTTGACGTAGAAGTACGTGTTTGGTGAATCTTAATGAAACGGAGAGACTTCTCGCCGACAACGACCAGCGGGGTTTCTACAAACACTTGAAGGCTACGGTGGGGTTGGACGGTCG